>JAOXNO010000013.1:3044234-3054680 GCA_028565335.1 Limnodromus scolopaceus
ACTGCATCTGCTGCCAGCGGTGCTGGGCGGGGGGCGCAGAGGGTCTCGAGAAGGCAGGACTGAAGCTGTGGAATGGCACAGCTCCTGTCAGGCCCTAGGGCCAGCGGTATCTCTCCCTCCGCTTCCTCAACCAGACCACTTGAAAGATAGACCCCATTACAGTCGTTGGTGTGGAGATCTTCGTGTCTCAGGTCAGAAGCGATGTGAGGAATCTGGAGGGTTTCAGTGCTCTTCACTGCTGAGAAACTAGGTCTGTCTGGGCTGCCCGCTGCTCTGCGATTAGGAAAATAACTAACCTGGACACCTCCCAAACTATTTCTGTGGTTCTTTAGGCTCTGTGTGCTTCTAGGAGGTCCCTTTATAGAAGGACTTTGCAATTCTGACCCAACACTCCTTTCCACTCGCCAGTTCAGGGAAGGTTGGTTCCCCTGGAGGGGACCCTGCTTTTCTGCGGAGCTGCGGGTAAAGTCCCAGTGGATCCTTTGCTTTGTTAGAAGTGGGAGTGTCTATGAAACAAACCCAGCTCTGGGATTTTCCCAAATATATCCAGCACTCACTCTGACTGTGATCAGCAAAGAGTAGTCATCTCAGGAGTGTTTTTATTTATTTTATTTTGGGTTAGGGGTGGAATGTCTTTGGTGGGCATCTTCAAAAGCTGCACTAGCCCAAACTGCTGTGCAGATAATGATGAGTTGCTCTTTCAAGTTGGGATCTGAGTGCCTGGTGTGTCAAGACTGTGTAGCACTGAAGATCCTTGCTTTGGGATCAAGAGCTCCTCTGCCTCCATTAAATTATATGTCAGGCACGAAGCTGCATCCCTCTTAGACTGGAAACAATAAAGACTGCAACAATTCTCCTGAACAGCTTGGACAAGAGAAGTCCACAAAACTGAAGAGCAAAGTGGGGCTGACTATTATTATTATGTAGGTCACTCTCTTGTGTGACCAGAAGTATCATCTTGGAAGGATAAAAGGAGAACCCCATTAATGTCTTTTTGCATGAGGTCCTTTGATGTCTTTCTGGGATGGGATGAATGACCAAACTTCCTAACTGAAAGGTTTTAAGGTTCTGCAGAGCTATTACCAGGAGCAGATGCCATCTGCTTCTCTGCATCTCCTTTCAGAAGATGTCTGGTTTTCTAGAGCCCTTTTAACACTCACTTGTTTTTTCTCCACAGATGGATCTGGCTTAAGAAAAAGCATCTAGTGAAAACCCTTTATCCATTCATGATCGTACAGACCATCCTTGCCTTACTGAACTCACCCAACCCATCCTGTAGTAAAACTGCAGCAAAGAAAGTTAACAGGGCAGCACCGTGTAGGATTTTTATCTGACTTCTCATGGATCCTTCGTATCTGGAAAGAAGGAAAAGTGTCAGCATTGTGTGACTAACCATGTTCTCAAGCGTGGCCAACAGAAATGTCCATTGTCCCAATCTGAAAATGCTCCGACTCTGAAAATCCAGGTCCAAACTCCTGCAGACATAAACTAGCACAGCTCTACAGGCTTAGGCAGGGCAACACCAGCTGCAGGCACTGATTTTCACTAATTAGGATATTTGCTTGCAGAGGGAATACATCTGTTTGCACCAGTGAAGACCCAAGGTGATTTCCATCTAGCTGCTCAGACATATACCACTGGGACACCGGTGTGTGCAGAGCTGTATTATTTCATGACCTGGCCTTTCATGCTGCTGTACCCTTCCCAGCTTGCCACAGCCAAATTAACCAGTTGCAGGGCTCAACCACAGCTCCTAGCAGGTGAGAGGATTCACAACTCGCAGAGCATGTAAGTGCTCACACTGCAGCCCAGCAGCTTGTCCACATGAGCTGCCAGCACTGGTTAGGTTTACTGTGGTTATTTTGATGGTCTCTGTGCTAAATAGAGGCAACGCTGCAAATACTTTACTGCAGAAATGTGAAGATATTAATGATGCCACCATATGTTCACTAAGGGAGACGCTCTGGTTTCAGTTTTGGAGGAGATGAAGGGTATGAAGAGCAGATGCATGTGGCAGAGGAAAGGTATGCTACTTGTAGGAAGTTAATAACATATTTGTGATCCTTCAGCCTGATGGTTTTTCTATTAGGGCAAGATTATTTTTCCACCAGTCGGGTATTGGAAGCTTTTGCAAAAATCCTCATAAATCTTTAATGCTAGTAAAGAGCTCTAGTCAAGCATCCTTAAAGAAGTCGAGCTGCAAGTAACTGTGTTTGGTCCTTTACTGTGAAATTCTCCGTTCTTTCTCCAACAGAGCTGCAGGCAAAAACACAATGCTTTGGTTATTCTGAGCATCTGTGCGTTTGACCCAATTACTGTACAGTATCTGTCAGTTGAGAGCAGCATATAATACAGACGTGTCTGATGCTGGGAGCTAATTAGTATTTCCTTTGTAACTTACTTGGGAGGGGGATGAGAAGGAGGTGGGAAGAGGGGAATATGTTGAAGAAAGTATTTCAGGATCTTGCAGTAGTTTTAATTTCAAGTGTGACTTAGGGTCATTTCTGCCCACAGTTTGATGCTTAACTTAAAAAAAACAATGCGTCTATCTATCTATCTATCTACACACGTGTGTGCGTGTAACAAGAAAGAAATATATCTGGAAAATCTGTGAGGTTTGGAGTGACAGCATATAATTAAAGAAACAATCAATCTGTAGCATAATAGACCAAGCTGCTCCTACTGTCAGCAAAGACAGCTATTTAACCTTTTCTAGACCAGAAAAGTAACAGCGGTGGAAATCTCCACTGTCTAACTGATTTGCACTAGTGAGGGAATGACTTTTAACCCCAGGCTCGAGAAACTAGTTCTGGGAAGAGCCAACATCTGGGTCTTCCCATCATTTCCATGTCAATGCCTTGCACAGCTGGTTTAGCTGGAGGATTTGGAGGATACGGACACACTTCGTACTCAAACTCCTGCTGACCAAAGGAGTCTTAATCCTGATGAATCCCTGGGACCAGGGGTGCACCATAAAATAGCATTTGTAGATCTGCTGTGTGGGCAGCTCCGAAAAGAGAAGGGGTAATGGACTATATATCAACCCCCTTGGCTCTATAGTATAAAATTAATTTGCCCAGCAAATGCAGCATGCCTTGGAGGACCAGACTTGGTCCCCATGTCGGATGGACTATATGCTGCATGGACAATGACTCCAACATGTCCAGGACACATGGGATTTAACGTGCATATCATATAGACACAACATACATGTGCTAAAGGGCCATCTATCTAGGGTTTCTGTTCAGCTTGGGTCCATGGGTGACCCACGACGGAGGAGCCAGTAAGTCTGTATTTACAGGGGACGTGTTAATTAATAGATAGCCTCCCTGGAGTGATCAAAAAAGACTCAACAGTGCAAGAGAACATAAGCTAGGAGAAGTGCTGCCTCTCAGTCCAAACATCAGTCCAAAGCTTTGATGTCTAATGGCCATTAAAATAAAAAAAAACACTTCTCAGAAGGATAATGGCCATTTGGCTGAGCTCTCACTCAGATAATTACACTAAGGACCACTAGAATTTTGACATGGGCTTTTGGCTACTGTAACATTTACTGCAGTTTTGAAATTCTCTCTGCTAATAGAGACAATATTGCAAACACCTTATTGTGGAAATGTCAAGATTTTAGTGATATATTTCTCTCTGAAGTATATTTGTGCTCCATTTCCAGTTCTGAATCATCCTGTTTGCTCAGAAAAGCTGTTCTCCTGTAGCTCTGGGTGCTGTATCATTAGCAAACACTGTCTTCTCTGAAAATATTCTTGGGCAGGGAACAGTGTAGTGAAAAACTGGGCTACATTTTATGGTTAAAACTTTTTTTTCCAGGGGAGGTGTTCAGATTTAGAAGCACCAGAATGCTAATTGCTGGTCTTGTCAATTTATTTGTGTTGAACTCAGGCAAACAGCAATTTTGAAAAGCATTTAAATTGTCCCTTTTCCTGCTTTTCAGAATTAGAACTTTCAGCTTTTTTATTTGAATTGAATTTTGAATTTTAACAGTGCCATTTAAGCAAAAAGCCCTTTACTAAAGAATCCCTTAAAGAAAACATTTGAAGCTGAGACTAAAAGTGTTATTTACCTCCAAACAATGCTTTTGAACCATTGATTACCTTTTTTTTTTAAAAAAAAAGAATGAAATTTGTTTTATGCTGAAATGTGCTTTTTTTTTCTGTCTAAATTACATGCAAGCTGAAAAAGCAATACTCTTGGAGCTCTATTAAAAAAGTGTTATGAGAAGCTGTGGGATGCATCTGACAAAAAGCTACTGTATAAGCAGAACTTCACATTATTCTATATATTTATGAACTATAAGTATTTTTTTCCCTCCTTGTGCTACTGCATTTATATGAGAAAGTGGCATATTTTGCTTTAAGTGCTAGATACTTCTATTGACAGATGCAACTATAAACTTGTTTTTTCCTGCTTTTGAAATTTGTTCGAAAAAAAAAAAAATATCTGTGGGGTTTTTGCCTGTCCAGGCAGGTCTGCTCGCCTCGCCAGAGGTATATGCAAACCCTTTGCAGAGGTTTTTTAATCCCTGGAGTCTCCAGACTGAAGGGACTCCAGACCTTAATATGTACTTTTGCTGACATCACTGGCTGTATTTATAATTGGGTCTGGAATGGGTTTTTAGCCATGATGCCAACATGGATATAGCCCTTGTGCACGCAACTGAATATGTTCGTTTTCCAGATGGGCACAAGGGATGTCTCATAGTGACACAGCAAATGGTCCCTGACCCATGGTGACTCCTAACTGTGCCTGGACAATGGCTGGGAAAGTGCTGGCTGGAAAGTTGCCCTGGCCAAAACTGTAACAAGAGACTTTCTAAGGGTTTAACGGTACATGGGTGAGCCTGTGCAAGTGTTTGGTTGCTCGCAAAGATGTTGCTGGAGAGTTTCTCCTGTGTTTTCTCAGGTCAGGCTTCGCCAGCACACCAGCCTCCTCTGGGGGGTTTGCCTTTGTAGCTTGTGAGGAAAGAAAGATTTGTTTTTAGTAAGAGCCCAGAACATGATCTGGAGAGATCTGGTGTTAATACTTACCTCTTTCAGAGCCAACATTTAATGTAATTGCCAAATTACATCATTAGTCATTCCTTCTTCTGTAAACTGTGAGAATAATAGTTTTGTTTTCTCATCTTCTCTGAGACCTTCAGAACAAATATCTGAGACATCCATAAGGGGATGGAAGTTACGATGCAGACGCAAGGAGAGACCTGTGTCCTTCTGGAGCAATATTTGGAGCCTGGTGAGATACTCTGAAGCATCTGAAATGGCACTAGACACTCCTGCATGGACAGCTGAACTCAGTCTGTTTCTCAAAAGCTGTGATCATGCCCATAACAATGCTGCCTACAGGTGAGATTCAGGTATGAATTAAGATACTTCAAGGCTTTCCAAGGCTTGGAAGGCTGAGCTGTCAAATCATCAGTGGATTATCTCAGTGGATTTTTTTTTTTTTAAATATGGCTGATTCCCCGAATACATGAAGCAAGAGGTTGCTCTACAGCTTTTTCTCTGACAAGGAAGTCACTTGTAAAATTCAGCTTAATTCCAGAGCAGCTCAGATTGATGATTGCATCACAAAATAGTCATGACAATGCACAATCATGGGCTCGAGTATATTTACAAAGGCACAAAAGATGAGACCTTTTCCAGTGAATAATAGAGGACACAGATACATTCAAAATTATTCTGCCTTTCTTTAGATGTGTACTTAAAAGAATCATCTTTATCCCAGCTCCTTTAGCATTCCTTTTTTTTTTTCAAAGGAGAACCAGGGTTTTGCCCAGGTTGCTTGAATAAAGAGCTGTTTCTAACACTTGCATATTGATGCCTACAGCATTGCAAATTTAATGTATGCACCTCATTTATATGAATCATTTAAGAGCATAGCTCCATAGGGGAACATAGAAAGATTAGCCTCTATATTTGATCCAAATCCTAATGAGGCGAATGGAGAGACTCATCAGGCATTCTGCCTAGACCATTTCTGCCTTGTAACAGGAAAGTCTACTGCCTGGTGGCTACAATGGTTGGACTAGGGTACAGAAGGTGCAGTTTTTCTTTCTACCTTTGACCACTGGGTGACCTTTAACTAATTGTGCTGCTTCTTTTTGACTTCAACTTCCCTATCTGATAAAGGAGGGAAATGTTAAGGAGTTCCTTGAAAAGTGATTCAGGGTGGGTTTCCAATGGATCAGGTTAGTTAACTTATCCTTAAACTGAGATCATAAAAATTAATGCTCAGCTTATCCCCTGATGGATATAGTCAGATGCGGATAAAACCCAAAGCCATTCTAGGCAGAGGGTCTTTAGCGGCCTCATTCAAAAATTAGTCCTTATTACTTGCAGAACACAGTATTTTGCTATGGAAATTTTCTCCAAATTCTGTGAAGAAAGTCTTTGTACAAGCACTTGTTCTTCTGCTGATGACAACATGTACAACCTCACAAGCCAACATGGCCCTTCTGGATTTGATAAGTAGGTTTTCAATTATCTCCCATTTTTGCACAGCCTGATTAATTTGGCGTGCTGGGAAACAATCCGCTGGCTTGGGTTTCACATAAAAATAGACCCAGGGAAGGAGTCTGGGCAGTGTCCCTGTGGGTAAAGCCCTCACTTAAGCTTTATGAGGCCAAAAAATTGATCCCAGTCTAAAACCCACAGGGCAGCAATCTGAATGCCCTCACGTACCATAGCTCTGAGGCTTGCAGTTGGATGCTTGACAATCCGATGGAAGTTGATTCATTATTATAAATATTGGAGTAAAAAATATCAAGGGAGGTTTTAGGCTTTTTTTCTTTTAATTTATTTTTTGAGTGAGCACTTTTATATGCTATCTCTTGCTGAGAGCTCACTAATCACCCAAGGAAAAAGTGAGTGCCATTAATTCAGTGAATGAAATCGTAAATAGAGGAGGAAATGTCAGTGCTAAATTTAATATCTGTATTATCTTCCAAAGCATGACTTGCGCTAATTGAGAGAGATGAGCGTTCTTGCTCTCTGAGGACAGCAGCAGAGATAGCGTTCTCTGTTGCCCATTCAAGAGGATGAGAAAGATTCAGGTGCAACATCAAAAGACGGAGTTCATGAAGAGATGGTGGAATGAGGAACGTGTCCAAGCCAGGAAGCTCACAGAGGACATTGCAGCACCATGTAGATTGACCAGGATAGGTTGAATTGTACTGTTGGCCACAAAGACCAGTTCTCGGTTAACATAGCATGTCTGAGAGGAGGGACTTGGGCTTGGATGGAGGGCTCTACATCCCATTAAGTGAGTCACACCAGATAGATCTATCTGCCTAGTGTGATCTGTCTATTCAGATAGACTTGTGTTTAATGTTGTGTGACAGGGTTCCCTGTCATGACCATGCTTGCATCAAAACAGAACACAAGCAGTCTACTGAGAGCTTTTAAGCTTCCACTTGGCCAAAAATGTTCTTTTGAGGTGCCAGTGCCGTCATCGTCAAGTTCAGCCAGAGCTCCAATTAGCACCATGCCTGCAGCTGACCTCCATGAACTGTCTGTTTTGATTAAAAATCATCAAAAATAAGTGATCTGGAAGGCTTAGAGTAGGGAAATTACAGGAAAAAAGATGCCCAATATGTAACCATGTAGCCCTGTAATGCAGTATTGCCATTGCTACTCAACGGCAATAAGCTTTGCACGATCTCAGGAGTCAGGCTTGTCACGCTTGCTCTGTCTGAATTTTTCTTGACCTGCCTGCAGCTTTGTTTCACCTGTATAGCCATGACAGCAATTTCTTTAACTGATCAGATGTCTGTGGCTAATTTATTTTACTTTTATAACCACAGTTTTATATAGACAACAGTAACAAACAGAAAAAAAAATAATGCAAGAAACATTTTAATAACACTCAATTAAGGAAACCAGGGCGTCACTTCCCAAAATCTTGCTGCAGAGCTCAGATGCAGGAGCCTGCGAAACAGCTCATAAAACCATCATTGGTTTCCTGAACTTTGGTGTCCCACAGGGCTGAATCCTCAGTCTGGGATGCAAATTAACTAGTGCATTGCAGGACTGGATGGAGAAAGAGGAAGAGGTTGATGATTTGTGGTGGGATTCATCTATAGCTCTTAGATGACCTTGCTGTCCGGTCCAACCTAATTCACTAGAGCTCAGAACTCTTGCTAGGGTCAATAAAGGGAGGCAGATGCCTCTGGAGAACTGCTCAGCCACCCCAGCTGAGACCTGGTAGAGTTTATTGTGGGTTAGCAGGTAGGTGGCATATGAAGTTGGTAGACTTCACGTCCATCTTTAGATCAGTGCAGATGAGATGAATCCCAGGTTTCAGGAACTCGACATCTTGAGCTAGATTTCTCACCTCCTCTTTGCTTGTCCCTGGAGGTGTCGTGGATTCAGAGCTGACTGGCTAAATGCGACAGCAAGGCAGGTCACTTCAGCAGCAAAACAGGCTTTGCTTTGCACTGAGTCCACTAGAAGAGGTCTGGGACATGGCTGCACCACTTGGAGGATGGAGGCCCACCAGTCAATGAACTCCTGTGCTGGGGATCCAGTGCCTGGTCCAGAGAGGAGGGTTTGAACAGACTGTCACCACTTTCAGCACTGGTAGACTTGGAGTTGTTGCATAAATTTACCAGCACAGTGGCTGGAGAAAGAGTTTTAATACAGTTACTGATGTCAAATCATTTTACTGAAGCACTGGAGTGGTTTGCGAGGTCTCGGCTCCACACAGAACCAGGCCTGTGCCCAAAAAACCACCTGCTCTCCCTTGGAAGAGAGCACATTTGCTTTCCCATTGTCTGTAAAAGCTGCCCCGTGGATAATCTCGTTTACATTCCTGCCCTTCAGGCAACCCCCATGCCTTGTGACGGATGGGACCGGCTGAAGGAGCAACAACCATTTCCGCCGCTCAGACGGAAGCAAAGGGGATTTCCAAACTCAGCAATAAAAGCACAATCACCTCAGCCTCAGGTCTGCCTGTGAACTAGTGGCGAAGCTGCAGCTGCCTCCAAATTTTATCAGCAGCGCAGAAAAAAGCCGGCAGTGGCTTTTTAATGTGCTCAGCAATAGCGGGGAAGAAATGAATGAACAAATCTCTGTTTGTGGCCGTCCTTATCATAAGCGAGGCAGGTGTGTTCAAAGCTGGGAGATCTCCTGCAGGATGGTCAGGTGGGATTTTGAGATGTTGGTGTTACTCCATAATCTTTCTGTGTGTGCCTTGGGAGTGAAGGGAGTTGTTCAATCCTAAAACAAAAGTATTAAAATCTGGTACAGAAGATATTCTGCTCTTTGCTTGAAGCCAGGTCGATCTTGTTTAGCATGAGGACAGACTGCAGAGTCAATTTGCCCATGACTTTTCTGAAGAGTAGACTTCTCAGTAGGAATCAGATCAGGAGCTAAATCCGAAGTGGTGGAAATAAGCCAGGGGTCCCTAGATCTACCACTGATTTAGTATATAACCTAGGACAGTTTTTTGCTTTAACCAAAAGTGCTTCCTTATCAAATGCAGTGACCTGGAGTGGTAGCTCAGATACTGAATTCCAGATTTGTGAGGTGGGTGAGGAGGAGGTCAGCGCTGGATTCTTCCATTGCTCTCGTGAGCTGTTTTTTGGCTTGCATCTTCAAATGCAACACCTGGAAAATTTATTTTTTTTTTGCCAAGTAGAAGCAGCAAATGCATCCTCTGGCTTTGGTGCAGGCTGCAGTTCTGCACGCTTTTCTGCAGAGCCAAAGCTGTATTTGAGCCTTCGTGCCTGGGGGGGAATCCACCAAGGTGATCTCCCGGTGGATGACGTGGCAGATCTCCCTTTCTGCATAATAGTAATTAAAAGCACATTGTGAGAGGCATCTCCTCAGCACAACCTGGCTCATCTAGAGGCTGTAAGACATTAATATGCAGAAGAGGCTGCTCTCTCCTCGCTGAAGAGGTGCAGTGCGTTGGCTGAGAGCCCACAATGAGAGGAGGGCCTGGCAGCTGTTAGAGACACTTGGAAAGAGAGATCAAAGCATATTAATTGATTGTTCTTCTCCCCTTCTCTATTTCCACAGCATCACAGAATGAAGGAAAAGCTTCTTTTACCCCCCATGACCTATACAGCAAGCAGCATTCCACAATTGCAGGAATCACTCTTTCACTTGGCGCTTTGCTAAGCGATGATGAAGTTGCAACATGATGAGCAGGTTTGGACATGGGTCAGATGACCTGAGGGAGCTCATATCTTGTTCCTTCAACTGTTTGTCAGATGGCCTTTTTCCATGTCTCTGGACAAGTCTCAGTTTCCCTATATGTAAAAGGCAGATCTATAGTCTTGACCGCCCTAAAAAAGCACTTTGAGCTTTCTGGCTTGGAAGATGTGTGCTGCATCTCCGCGTTAAACCCGCTGAGCATCTCAGCATCAGTAGAGAAGAAACATAGTGTGAACTGAGGACTTTCACTGAAGGTCTGCTGCTCCTTCTCCAC
>JAOXNO010000013.1:3054780-3089229 GCA_028565335.1 Limnodromus scolopaceus
AATCTAAATCTCCCCTCTTCCAATTTAAAACCGTTGCCCCTTGTCCTGTCGCTACACTTCCTCGTAAAGAGTCCCTCATGCCCCTTTCTGGACTTTTGTCTCCTTTCATCCAGACATATTTACACTGCAAAGATGAAAATAACATCTGGACATTGACCTGTGACCCTGCTATGGTAAAACCAGATTTGCAGATAGGACTTAACTGCCTACATATTCCTGCGAACCTTTGAGGTGATGTCTACTAAGTTGAATACTAAGGAATTGATCGTCTATATTGTGAAATTGTGATACTGTTCGGTGTGCCTTGTGCACGGGCTAAATAGCATTTTCCCAAAGAATTCCTTGGGATGTCTCCGGGAGGAGCTTGTGTGGTTTGTTCTTGACAAAGAGTTTGGATGGAGCCTCATATTCTGGGAACTAAGGGAGTTTAATAAAATAGCAGTGGGCCATTCCAAGCCAGCTGGCCTCAGTACCAGAGAAAAATCCTGAACGCATTTCACTTATTACCATAACTGTTGCCTTATTGTTTATTCCAAGTGCTTTCTGGGCCCCCTTTGCACTGTCAGACACCACAGGACGTAAGGGTATGCAGGGTGTTGCTCAGACAGCTGGATGGCACAAACAGCATCCCTAAGCTGTTCTTACGGTTCCTGCAGTGCCACTGAATAAGTCATGATGAAGAAGCCTACCCTTGCATGAAGTGGGGCACCCCCTGCTATCCATGGATTAAGATACTTTTGTTCTCTACCCAAACTTTTCAGAAAAGGACAGGGTCAAACTTCATGTATTGGTACATGTAAGGTTGATGAATTGGGTCTTGGGTCTCCTCCTGGTACAGCTTTGGATGATATGTATATTTATATTATTTATATACATTCATATAGTCATATAAAAATTTCTTTATATTTTATTTCTGCTTATTTTATATTTATATAGGATCATAGAATTGTCTTAATTGAAAAGGACCTTTGAGATCATTGAGTCCAACTGTTGGTATAGCACTGCCCAAATCACCACTAAACCATGTCCCTCAGCACCATGTCTACCCATACTTTAAATACCTCCAGGGATGGTGATTCAACCACTTCCCTGGGCAGCCTATTTATATTTATATTTATATTTATATTTATATTTATATTCATATTTATAATTTTTATATTTATCTACTTTCAGCAGCAAATAGTTCACAGATCCAGGGATTCCAGCTTTTTTCAGCCTTGCAGGCAATGCAGTGACTCATCCCAGTCTTCTGCAATGCCTCCTTTCTTTCAGGCTCTCCTCAGGGCAGAAAAAGCATGTAAATGAATTGGTCTGGTTTGTAGTTTGTTTATTTGGTTTTCACCTCGGAGGCAGCATGAGCAGTCAGATGTAGGAGCAATTGTTCCTCATCCTCCTTCTTGGGATTGTCAAACTCCCATTTTTTTAGCTCAGGGTTAAATCCAGCAAAACAGGCTGGAAGAGAGAGATGTCCTCCAGGTAATATCTTTTAGGGTGACTCATTTAAGGCCCTTGAATTTGGAATTACTGGTCTTAATGCTTCTGAACTCTGGTTTCTCCTCTCCTTGCACCTGCCTCATTTAGTGCACGGATGCCGTGCTGCCAGCGTCGCTCCTGGTGATGTCTCTTGTCTCCTTTTCACCCATGCAAATATGCAGCCCCTGCTCTGATTTATTGCACATTGTCCCAACACAGGCAGGTTTGCTTCATATTCTGGCATTGCCCAACTTTTGCAGGTTTACAACCTGAAAAGTGGGTTTGAAATGCAATCATTTCAGTGGGTTATATCGTAGCTTGTAAAAAGAAGGAGATGGAAAAACCACAACCATCCCATGGCATCAATCACCCTTCAGGCTCTAATCCCTCTTCTGCAGCAGGGTTAGGAACCCCTCAAAGAAACAGATTGCAAGATTAAGGAAGAAAAAGCTCCCCTCGCTCTTGGAACTTGCCCAACCATTTAGAAACACGTTCCCTCTAGAAACATTAGTCTCAAGAGGAATAGCTAGGATTGAAAATAACGTCAAGCCCAAACTGTTAAATTTATGAGCAAAAGAGGAAAACGAGGTGAGCACAGTGTTAAGTAATGATATCTGTTGTATTTTTATTTAAAGATTGGGGGCATATTTGTAGGTTTAAATTTAGGCAGCTTTTAGAGGTGAATATGTTAAGAGAAGAGTCTCTTAGCTCCATCTGCATTCAGAGGAGAGGGAGTCATGCCCATGTAGTGGTTCAGAACTGGAATAATTTAGTATCTCTGACTCTTCTCTCCTCTCAGTCTGACTTTCCTGGCCAAGGAGAGGGGGACAAAGGCTCGGAGTGGTTGTAGAAAAATCAAGATAATTTGATCATGATCCAGACTGGTAGACCTACCTGAAAAATGTTTTTTGGCTGGAATGGAGAATGGGATAACCCATCATGATGGTGAATGTGCCATATTCGGTGGCCTGGGAAAAAGATTGGAAAGGCTTATTTTCTCCTGTGCTTTAAAAACCAGTCAGGCTTGACTGTCTCTCCTCCTGCTAAATACTGCTGTGCCCTGTGAATGGATCTGCTGATAAGATTTTCGGGCGGATTAGATGCTAATCAATAATGAAGTTGTATTAGAATGGCACCATCTAGTTATCTGTAACTCCAGACAAAGTTTTTCATGAGACTACAGTTCTTCCATGTACTTACCTTAAAGCTTGTGTTAGGCCTGTAAGAGCTTAATCCAATATCCAGGGAAATAAATGGTAAGACTTGTTTTGACCTCAGGATGTAGAAAGCTGGATGAGGTGAAGCCTGACACAAATTGTGACAACGCTCATACCAGCGTGACACAAAAGGAGAAAGATCTTCATGAATTCTCCATCTGTTCCTGTAGTGCTGGCAAATCCTTTCTCCCTTGAACAGACCACCTCAGAAGTCCATTGATTTAACCACAAAGCTCTAAACGAGCATTAGTTGCAGCCACAGACTCATCTGTGACAGTGACCTCTGGCCTGTCACAAGGGGAAGCTTTCTAAGGCACGAAAAGTTTTTCCTCTTGAGCTGGTTGAGGATGTAGTCCAGAGTCACAGGAGAAAATGTGCTGCTTTTTGCTGTCACCAGTAAATGCTAGAACATGGCCCAAAATGTTTGGTTTGTCCATTAGTGGAGGGCACTGGTGAAGCTACGCAGTCAGCTTCTTCCTCAGCAGGAAGATCTTTCCCTGTCTGTGCTTCCCTCTCATAGTTTTGTGGACACCCTGTGATGTTTTTTTGGAGTCCAGGGCTGGTTTGGAGAAGCATCATCAACCCTGACCTGGACTGCTGTGAGGAGAAGGGCCAGTAGGGAAAGGCAAAGAAGGACTACAGCCATTTTTGCTATCTAAAGACATCTGCTGCTTAAGGTGGCTGACCTTTTTGCATACTATGTTCCTAGATAGTATGAGGAACTAAGCTGAGAGGAAAAACTCCCAGCAACAAATCTTTCTTCTGTTGAATGAAGTCCTCATCTGGCTTCCGTGTTTTGAGTGCAATGGCTCTACTGTGCAAGGTCATCATCTCTGAGAGCAGCCACTTCCCTCCCCCTCGCGCCGTCTCCTGTGGTTATGGGCAGTGACGTAATGTGCAAGACTGTTTACATCCTCCTTAAGAGTAACAGTCTACTGAAAATAAAACATGGGAAAAAATGCAGTTCTACCATTGTCACTGAAGTTCTTTGATAGCAGTAGGCAAGGAAATAAAGTTAATATGTTCCCAGGTTGCTCACCAGCTGCAGTTTAAATTAACTGAGGGGAAGTGAGGGGCTCTGAGAACCATGTTGAAAATGCAGGTGGTGGTGGTGGCTAACCATTCCCTGTCCCATCAGGAGCAAGGAACACTTGTTATGAGTTGCCTTTTTCAGACAGTCATTCAGAAGGTGCAGGAACAAATGGTTTGAGCCTTAGTGAAGAAGCTAAAGGCAGTACCTTTGTGTCCAGGAAGATGGAGGCAGCGGAGAAGGTGGAGGAAATCAGGTGTGTGAACATCCTAAAAGCCATATATCTTGGCTATATCTTCAGCTATGGTCCTGCTTCTCCCACAGTGCCATCTTTATCAAGAGTTTGAGGTAACGTTTTTCTGTTTGGGAGCTTAGAAACCATAACATTGCCCTTGGACTGTAGTGGCTTGTCCTGTGTCACTACCAGTAAATTATGATTCAGATCAATATATTCTGTACCCACAGAAAAACAGACTCTTTGTTATAGAGCACTTACAGTTGCAATAAATCAAGATATGCAACAGCAGGTCAGTTGCACTGGCCTAACGTTAGACATTGCCACTGCTGGTATCTCCAGCTGAAATAGTCCCAGTAAACCCTTTGTATTCAAGGCAAGAAATAGCCACTTTGGGTGAGATTTTCAGCTGCCTAAACACAGGTTTGAAGAGTCATTGTAGATGCTGTGGGGTTTTCTTCCAGGAGTGCAATTGTCCTTACAAAATGATGTCTATTTGTTGTAAGTCCTGTGTCACATCTGTTCCCATGTAGATGTCTACAAAACCTTGGGGGTCTTCTGTGACATTAGGCACAACAGAGTCCTACTAATATGTAAGTAATATGATGTAATTTAGCTGTCTACTTGAGATGAAATTATTATAACTCTGGTGCAGTGCTTGTATTGGCCAGATCTCCAGTGACTACAGAGCTTCACGACAAAAATGCAGTCCAGGAAACCAACCCAACATTATTTCAGTTTCAATAGATTAATAGTAAAGTTGAAATTTGGTCTGGGAAATTTGCCATTCTTAGCCAATTTCACAAATCCCGATCTACATTACTTCAGTTTTTGGTGGTAATGAAATTCGCATGTGAAAAAGTGCCCCAATATAATTCTACATTTGAGAGTAAGCAGAGAGAAGCACACATCTCTTGTCACATGTGCAGAAGGAAAAATGGAGCAAGCAAAGGTCTGATTTCTCGTTGCTTCCATCTGGAGGGTAAACCTGACATTTCTATCTGCCAATAGCAATTTATTGTGAAGCAGACCCGCAGGGAAGGTTTCTTCACGCTAAATCAACCAGTAAAAGAAATGAACCTCGTGTTACAAGCAAATAAGAAACTTAATCACAGTCTACATGTCTGAGTGCATAAATAATTTAAATATAGGCAGCTGCAATTTCAATATATTAAACCAAAATCTCTTGAACAGTTGTGTGAAACACAAAAATTAATACTCTGTTAGAAAAGAAAATTAATGTATCTAAGTGCAGGTTTGTTCTCATTTGATCTTTGGGGAGAGAAAGAACTTTTTATGACCTACAATCAAAATTACTATGTTAATGATCATCTGGTGATCGCAGCTAATATCTCTTTACTGGAACCATAGTCAAATTCTCTCTCTGCTGAACCCATGTTGGCCAAAAAATTGTTCTAATGAGTACTGTCAACAAGCCAAGGTCAGGTGCTTTAAGTATATTACTGACGGTAGCAAATGTTTTCTCTGCTTTTTTGAAAAACTCTGGATTTATATTTTACTTATAAATGGTAACCGTCACTAAGTGCTAATGTAGCGGGGGTAATTATGTTCTTAACAACAGCAGTGTCCTTTCTGGTCATAAGTATATTTTTATACTATAATACTCCAGGTTTCCACACACAGTGGTCACCAAAAAGATTCCAGTTATATATATTTGTATTCAATATTAATATAGAACAGAAACAAACAAAAATTATAAATATATTTTTAAGGCAAGAATATTGGATATACTATGAGATGTGCAGGTGTGTTTCCAGCAAAACTACAGTTGTCACTTTTCTTCTCCAGCTTTGAACCAAAATGAGTTTATGTAGCCTCTTCCTCTTCATCATCACGTCTTTTCATTGGCGTTTCCTCCCACAATGCACATTTTTCTTCAGAAGAGCTTATTACTAAGTTTTGTGTTAGCAGATTTGACAGGAACCAGAGTAGCTATGTCTCAGAAGGTCAAGGACATCTTTGGATGCTGGTTATCCATCCATCCATTCATTAAACATCCAGATTCCCCTTGGCAACACCTCTGCAGTCATCAGCTTAGATCTTTGCAGAGCAGTTCCCATTCATTGGGCATCTCTAAATCCCTTCTTTACAGTTTGTGTGTGATGCATTCTGGGAGAGGAGGTCTTTGCATGGTGGACATTTTATCCCTTTCAACCAGGAGAATCAATTATTTCAGTGTCTGCTGTTTTAATTTCCAAATCAGACAATCTGGGGTTTTTTGAGTGTGTTATGTCTCTCAGTCACCTCAATTCATCTGCTGCACCTGGAAAGATGAATTTTCCCCTAAAATGAATTAACTACATTGATAAGAGCTCCCTAGAAAGGAGTTCAAATGAGTGGCTCTGACATTAACAACTGCATAATAGATACATAAAACCAGGTGAGAGGAATTTCACCCAGAAAGTCAATACTACGGTAATAACCGCTCTTTGCTTTCTGTTTACAAAGCTGACAATAGCTTTTTCATGCTCCTGCCCACTTAGCAGAGAGAAAACAGTGATCCTCTGTGTGCAATGCAATGCAGTTTTTCAACCTCTTGTGGAAAGACAACAGCTTTATGGAGAGAGATGCTGGGTGGGAGTTTTTTCCACATTCAGTGGTTAAATTCAACCTGCGGTTGAATGGGGTCTATCAGAGGCATTCTTCTGGCTGATGGGAGGAATTTGTACCTGCCCTGCTAAGATTATATGAAGAAAGCAAACCCATTTAACTGAAGTGCTCACATCTGAGGAGGTCAGAACAGGCTTAAGTGGAAGTTCAGAATAATGGGAATCTGCATCGCCCACCTCACCAAGTTGCATTGTATTATTTTTAATTTGCTTTTGTTTTGGTTCACGCTAAGAAAAAAACTTTGGTAATGAGTTTCTGCAGCCAGATTCTCTGTACAATAGTGAGGACTGTCGTTTATCTTCAGCACTGAAGTGCTTCATACCTGTGTGTCATCCTACACTTCACCAGCACTTTGCAAATCCTTTGCTTTTTCAAGTATTTGTTTTTCTCCTGACAAGACGTATGTTCCAGCTGAGTGCGTGTGATCCACTTAGAACTTGTCTCAAATGCTCCCTAGAAATTTCTCCCTTGCCGGGGTAATTACTACTTTGCTCTTTGACTTAATAACACCTCAAACGCTTTTTCTGTATGAACAGGAAGTAGCACTTCAGGTAATATTGAATCTGAAGAATTTCACTCTTGTTCAAGGCTTGGGCAACTTCCAGAACTGGAATATTACTATGGATCTGAACAGCTCTCAAAAGAATGTTCCATTAATTTACATTCTGGAGTGTAATTAGATCGGCATTTGAATAACGAGAGTTGCTGAATTATATATATCTTTTGTTGACATTAGGAAAGGTGCCCATTGACTCATATCACTGCTTAGCTCCACAGATGCAACCCTTGTGCTTCTAATCTGTTTATTATAAACTATACACAAATTATTCATCATGTGCATAGAAGTGAGCTGATGTAGTAGGATATTGCAGCAACCAGAATTAATTTTGATTACCATTTTGGAAACATTACCCACGTAGAAAGGTTATTGTTGATAAACTAACTCTGCTAAGCCTTCCAATAAGTTTAATTTTACTTGCAAGTTGCCACCTTAGGCAGCAGAGGTTATTGATGTCACCCATACAATATTCTGAGAGGGTGTCCCAGTCTCCAGTTCTTTGGGTTGTGTTTTTTTGTATAATGTTATGCTTTCTTTCAGTATCCTAAGTCTTTCCTAGCTTGAATAGATGTCTAATTTCAGTTGAGAATTAGACGAACCTGTAATGTCCCACACAAGGAAAGCAGACTGTGCATCTAAAAGATGTACCATTTGCAAAATCTACTGCAACAGAGCACAGGTCCCCAGGCTGGTGATTAAAACTGACCAGGCTGGGAAAGGGATGGGAGAGCACGAGCATGTGAGCCCCGGTTTCTTCCAGTTTGAGAAAGTCGTAACAGTGCAACCGGAAAGAGTTGAGGGATATCAAATTCTTCTATTTAATGTGTAAATAAATTAATCTCATTCAACTATGCACATTGTAAAGGATTCCATCTTGAAGATCCAAGTTGTTGCTCTCATCTTACCCAGCTGCTCTGGCTGCGAGGTGAATTAGTGGAAAGGAGGCAGTGCTTTCTTGTCTTCTTTTGTCAGTGCATTTGAGTTTATCTTGACCTTTTTTTTTTAAATAATTTCAAATTGCAGAAGTGAAATGTTCCATTCCATATCATAGTTTATTTTTTTTAAATTGTATTTTTATGTTTCTCCTTTCAGGTGAAAAAAACCCATAATGTATCTGTTTTAACATTTTGTTCAAAATAAACCATAAGATTTTGTTGTGATTTTTTTTTTTCCAAAATAAACCATAGATTATTTTTTTTCCTTTCCTTCACTCTTTGGCAGCCAAAAAATGCAATTAGTTATTCACACAAGTGCTAATAAGCAATCCAGCTGACGAAAGCCAAAGCTTTCCTTTGAGATGGGGGAGCTGGTGAGAGCCCAGAAGTGAGGCGTACTCTATAATTTTGATTTTAAGCCTTGTCCTTGTCCAGCTCTGGCCACAACGACAGTAATCCTCTCAGAAATGGCTGGTGCCTGGCCAATAATGGAAGCAGGAAAGGAAAAAAACATCCAGTCTTCTTCCCCAGATCAGATAAATGACTGTGATTATAAATAACCTTCCAATTTACAAACAGATCCTTGGAAGCGTGACCGTTATGAACCAAGAAAGGGGTGAGTTCAGACTCAGCCAAGAGGACAAGGCCAGACAGGCTTTGGAAGTGGGAGGATCAGGCTGAGTAACTTACACTCGTGCTTACAGCTGTCTCAGGGAAAGCTCTACGAGCTGCGAGATGTGTGGACCTTTCCTCATCGTAGACCAACATTTGGCATTTTCTCAAAAGCCCAAGAGCCTCGCTGGAATAGCTCCCAAGGAGCCCTCTGTTTAGACTCCTATCTATGAACTAAATGGGACAAAAGGAGAAAGGGCTGGAGTTTATCAAAGAACTAGCTCACGCAGGCACTGACTTGGTGAGAAATACACCATGAGATGCAATAAAAAGCTGCACCCGGTCTACACTAGAAATCATGTTACCTGCATGAATTTATTACATGTAATAAATTTCTTCATCACTGCAGATTGAAGCCATGTTTCTATCAGATCCCCATATTTTTCAGCTGGGAGTACATAGGATGTAATGAAATATTATGGCTTCTAACTGCTTGATGCCAAAGAGCTCAGAGTTAAGTGGTTGATAAGAAACAGTCATTGATTAGGCATCCCAGTGAAGTAAATCTGTAAGGGTTGAGGGAGACAGATTCTTGGCAGCAATGGCCAACTCAGAACTGGGGTCTTGCTGCTCGTATTTTCCTTCCTTTGTAAAATAAGATTCACGTGTGGATTCAGGTAAATACCCCATTGTCAGGGTGCAACCAGTTGTCAGGACCTGCCAGAAGGAAGGGAAAGATACAAACATGCCGGTGTTGGTATGACACGGTTCTACCTTAGTTTTCTTCACATCACATATTGACAGCACTGTGCTTTAAAAGCCACTGTCCAGCTCCCACCCAAACCTCTCAGTTTCCAAGGACTTTTGTGTCACCTGCTGGAAAAGCGGAGAACTCTCCAGAGCCAATGACGTGCTTGGAGTGTTCACTCATACGACATCTTGGCTAGAGATCCTGATTCCGGTTTCTTTCTCCTTGATGTGGGGCTGATATTAAGTGGCAGGACTCCCATTTGTCTCCCAGGACATCTAGCTATCAAGGTGTTGAAGTTTTGAGTTGAAGTAATTGCCCTCTAATGTTTGGACAACAAAGTGTGCTTTAGAGTGTCTTGGTCTTGGTTCCCCAACAAGCACACCCACACTCAGGCTCACAAGTCAGATGTTGTTTTGCTTTCTTTCCCTCCCTCTGTCCTAGTCAATGAACAATAATTATGTAGAGTTGCTCTGAAATCCATGAGCAAGATGTGACAGTGGGATCGAGGGCACCCTCAGCAAGTTTGCCAGTGACACCAAGCTGTGTGGAGTGGTCAACACACTGGAGGGAAGGGATGCTATCTAGAGGGACCTGGACGGGCTTGAGAGGTGCCCACCTCTCGTGCGAACCTCATGAAGTTTAACCAGACCAGGTGCAAGGTCCTGCACGTGGGTTGGGGCAATCCCAAGCACAAATACAGGCTGGCTGGAGAATGGATTGAGAGCAGCGCTGAGGAGAAGGATTTGGGGGTGTTGGTTAATGAGAACCTCAACATGAGCTGGCAATATGCGCTTGCAGCTCGTAGTGGAGATATTTCTGAGTAGTGGCATAGATATTTCCAGTAGTGTGATGGGGTAGAGATAGACTCTAGGAGATGGTTCATCACTGAGCACCATAAGGGGGAACCTAATACCATATACACAAAACATTTTCCTTCTCTAGTCTTTGGTTGTAAGGCTAAATTTAGTTCTGAGAATACCACTATGTGGGAAATGGTTATTTTGAGATGACATTGCAGCTTACCTGGCTTTGTTCATATGATTCAACAAAACGCTAAACGCATAGGGAGTTATACCAGTAGGAATGATTCCTCTGTCAGCATCAGAAGAGGTTTTAAGGCTTTGAAAGCAAATGGTATTACAGCAGTGATGCAGTGGCTAGGCTCTTTGTGCCACACTCCCTCGTGATCCCTAAACAATCCAGAGTCTTTCTGAACTTGTCTGAGGGCAGCCGGACTCTTTCTGTGGATTGCATTGAGTCACAGTTCAAACTTTTTATATGCCCAGTGGGAGGGAGGGAATACAACTGGCTGCATGCGGAGTGAAGATAATTTAACCGCTAAAATTGATTCACTACATGGGAAATTGCTTTAATGTCACGGAGATCACAAAAGTCCTCATTCTGGCATTTTGCCATGGAAACCACAAGGGATCAAAGGAAAAGGACTCCACTGGCCATTTTTAATCATGGCTCTTTCTTATAGAGAATGATGTTTTTGCAGTCATGAAAAGACACTTCACCACTGAACTTACACAAAGAAGCTCCAAAAGCCAAGCTCAAAAATTTCCAGATCTATGTGATCGCATGTTCTATCAAATTCAGAATAATGGTGCGTGTCTAAGGAAAGCAATGCTATGTTAGTTGTGAACCAGGAAGGATGGCTCTTGCACAGAGGACACACAGAAGGAGTCAAAGACGGTTGGGTTGAATTTTGCCTCGGACTTCTTAGACGACTTTCATCAAAGCCACTTACGCTAATTAATTTCTGGGCAGTGATTGGACTTCATTATATGGAGGACACTTTTTAGCAATATATGATTACCCTCACCCCTGTAGACACAGAACAAATTGGCTTATCTTGCCTTTCCGCAGCCTTTGTAAAATGTTTTTCTGATTTCTGATTTAATCCACAAAGGGATCCAGTGAAAGTCAGTTGGCAACTGCTTTGCTTCTCAGAATGGCCCAGAGCATTAGACCCTTTGCTTTTAAATGAAAATGGTTAATCCATGCAGAAAGGAGGGACACATACAGTGAAGACTTGTCATCCCTAGTTGTAGATTTGGCGTTTATTAGCAGTGTGAACAGTGGGTGTAAATCAACTTAAAAGGGGCATGAGCTGTGGAACTGGCCCTATAGACAAGGAAAAGCTCATTGATCTCTCGCTGCGATCTATTTTCACTGCCTTATATTCATGTGCATTAAATAATGTGTCTTTTCTATGAATAATTACTGTTCACTTGTAGTTGCCTGCTAGGCATTTCTCCAACACAGAGGAAGGCTCATCCTTTGTTCAGAGCAATAAAGACCTGAAAAGACAGCGCTACTGAACTGGGCACACAGCGAGGATGAAACACAGACGTGATGCAGGGGCAGATGCAGCACTCTTGGGAAAGCTGGAGGGGAAGCTGCAAAGCTAAGGTCACCATACGATGCTCAGGAGGTATCTGTTCACCTGGCAAGGTGGGAAAGCTGCCAGGGACAAGCACATGGTCCCCACAGGCTGAGCGTTGCTGCAGCATCTGCTGCTCCAGTGTGCAAAGTGCCAGTGTTTGGCACGCACAGCGTGTGGAAGAGGCAGAGACAGACCCGAGCTTTGCAGTGCCACCAGCTCCATGCAGGGGCAGTGGAAATGGAAAGGAAGAGTGTTAAGTCTCATTAGCCCTACTGGGCAATTCTCTGCCTGAAAGAAGTGTTAATTTAAATGGCTCGCTAATGATTTGGAGTCAGCTATCAGAGATTTGGAGGCTTTGCAAAATCCATGTTCAAACACCAGTCCATTTCTTTCCGTAGAGAGAGCTACTTTCAGCCCAGACAGTATGTGAAGGGATTTAAGTAGACAAATTTGTACTCCGCATTGAAAAGATCTAATGAACTTGGCATTTCCAAAAATCAAAGCATTCCTTTTGAGGTGGATAAACAATGCATTCAGAGGACTAACTTAATCTATGTCTCAAAGGCAAACTACAGTAACAACCAAGCAGCAGGATGCTTAACACCCGACCCAGCTTTTGCGCTTCCCTTTACACCTGCAAGTCATTAATTACTCACTTATATAATTGCTACACTGAGATGTATTGTGTTTGCATATGCATGTACGGTGGTGGTGGTGGATGGGTCGAAGAGTCTCGTAAGAGCTGCAGGCAGGATGCAGGCATGATGCTCAGATTATGAATTTACACTATAATTGCTGTGGAATTGTATGGTTGTGACAAGTCCAAGTCAAACCACTGCCTTTAGCTGGAAACTGCATTGTAAGATGCCTTTGGTCTTTGTATAGGATCCTAGAATCATAGAATGGTTTGGGTTGGAAGGGACCTTAAAGATCATCGAGTTCCAACCCCCTTGCCATGGGCAGGGACACCTCCCACTAGACCAGGTTGCTCAAATATATGCCAAATATTGCAGAGGGCAGTGGATGGCAGCTCTCCCATGCATCTCATGGGTGAAGGGTTTTGATTTCTTGCAGCAGCGTGGGATTTCTGCAGGTAAAATGGACCCATCACGTCTGGTCTCAAAGAGCTGCTCATAGGTTCTCATACCACATGGCCTGGGTGACTGGCAGTCTGAGTGTGTTCAGTCCTGAAGGAATGAGAAAACAAACGTTTTTTCATATATTTTGGGGGTTTCCTATGCTTGGAGGGTGGTTATGAACTGTGACAGTCTGTGATGCAAAAGACAGACCTTAGCTTTGGTCTGTCCATCCAGGGTACTGGGGGGGTCTCTCATGGGGATGAATTTGAACAACACAGTGTAGTGAGGCAGGTAGAGAATATTTCAGCAGCCAACCCTACACTTGTAACTACCTATACATGTGCATGGGTGTACGTACATACGAATACAGGAACCATTTAACATCTCTTGATCATGGCAGAAGAACCATAGTGTGTTCGTAATTGCGTGATTATTACCTCCATGCATGAGTCCCACCTCCAAAAGACATTGCATCCAGCCAACTAGCTCATGCAGTGGTGTTGCCTTCCTTGTGGTGGCTTTGGGGATTACTCGTGCTGGGACTGGTATTGATTCTTCTTCTGGCACAGATGTCCTCAAAGAAGGTCTCCTGTTTTGAGCATGACTTGGTCTACCTGGCAAACCTTACAAAGTATGAGATCATTACGCCTAACTCTAGGAAACCACCTTACCAGCTCACTGCCTTCTTCTTAGCCTTTCCTCTTCTGTCTGTGTCTTCTTCAGGGCTGAGAGAAATACATTAAAATATCAGGTGGAACATCTTAGACACAATGTCTTCACGATGGTTTTATTGCTTGTTTTCAGCAGTGTCAACCACAGAGAAGAACCTCCTCTGAAGCAAGGAGATGAACCAAGTACAAAGGAAAAAAATAGCCAATTCATTTGCATATGTACAGAGTCAGAACAAAATAAATAACATCGGGCAAAAGGCCATGAAACAAGGCAGAGATTTCACCTGTGCTGAGCAAGCAGGTCTGTTCTCACTGGCATGAAGAATACATCACAAGCACCTAGGTACATAAAAGTCCACAGAGATGGCCGTTCTCTGTTCACAGCCAGTTTTCATCACTCTTTGCTGTCAGAGCCTATTTACAGGAGGGCAGAGCAGAGGTGCTTACAGTTTGAGAGAGAAGAAAAGAGTCAGTTGGCACCAGGTACTGAACAACAGCTTGAGGCATTTGAAATAAAGTCTGAAAAATGCACTTTTGAATTCAAAAGTGCCTTTTTGAACTTAATTTATCATCATCAGAGTATCAAAAATGTCATTTGTTTTTCTTTTTAAATGTGCTATTCAGAGTTCCTCTATGTACAATTTTACAATATCCACAAAACTGGGGTATAAAACATTAGTGTTCTGCTGATGACAATTTGTATGTCCTAAAGGCCTGGCCCTCAGAACACAAATGGGCATTATTTCCCTTTCAGACCTGTTATGGAGTTTCCAGTCCCAACATTTGTCTTCTTCCCTATGATTTCACAGTATGCTAGAAATAACCAGGGTTTCAAACCCAGGGCTATTCAGTATACGGCGTAACACCATGGGAGCAAACAAGGAGTTAGGACATTCAGACAGTAGGAGGTAGAAGAGATGGTCCATGGGTCCAGGAAACTCCTAATTTCTAAAAGCCATAGTTTACAACTGTACAGATCTCCAGGGGAAATAACAAGATCAGTCACTGTAATTATAGCTCATCAGACTGGTATGTAAATACTGGGTTTGGAGATGGGGTGAAAAGTTGACTGACTGAAAGAAAATAGATTGAAATCCATGCTGTTCTGGATTTTGGGACATCTGACTCCACGCGCCAGTCTGGGACTTGATTCTTTTCCCCGTTACACCAGTTTATTTCCAGAATGATACCAGCAGAGCCATTCCAGATTGATATAGGTATATATGAGGCCACGAGCTCGGCCTCCTGCTCTTTGAGGGTCATCTACAATCAAGGAGCATTATGGTCCTTGCCACCATGGGCATTGGGGTGTGAAAAGTGCAAAGTTGCATTGAGAGTCAGGGAGCTCAGGACTGCAGTCCGTGTCTCTGAGAGTTTGGCACATTCACTGGTGCAGAAATGCCTTGGGAGGAAGCACGGGACTGTGCCACCACCCTGGTCGAGATCCTTTCTATAGCTAAACACCCTACCCCAAAAGTAGGGACATCGCAGGGAGGAGGCATGTTTTGTAAAACCCAGATTCATCTTCTGGAGAAGAAACATTGCTTCTTGATCTCCTCACTTCTGATACCACATGGATTTTCACAGACCGTTTATCAAACCATGCTGAATTTGTGCGAAGAGAAGAAAATAAGCTTCACAAAGACATATATTGGCATTTCCAAGTTTGAAAGATTCCATTTTTCATCTGAAAATATTTCATATTTCCTGCAGAAACCCACTGGGTTTTGCCTTCTTTAAGTACCATGGTGAAAGTGGAAGGAATAGACTAAAAATAATCCCACCAAACCCCTTTAATCCCTGCCATGAAGCCAAGTGATGTTCACTCATGAGCTTTCTTTGGAACTTCATTGTGCTTTTTAGAAACCACTGTCAGTCTTCTGTTAATCAGCAAGTGCATCTCTCTCTGAAAGTATTTCCATCAGACTGGAGCAGAGATTTGCCTTTAATCCCTTCTCTTGCATAGCCCTGTGACACAGACACCACCCTGCCTCACGGCTTCTGAGTTGAACACGAACCAGGTGGGACATTGAGAAAGAAGTAAATCTGCTGATTAGTTAATGTACAGAACATTTCTCCAGTAGCACCTTCCTTGAAAAAAATATAACAGCTTAATAGGTAATAAAATAAAATAAAATAAAGTAAAATAAAATAAAATAAAATAAAATAAAATAAAATAAAATAAACCAAACCAAACCATTCCAGTGTTTTGTCTCCTGGGCTTTCTTGGGATCCCTTTTTCATTCCATAACTGCAGTAGGGATGCTGCTGCATATACCTCTCTGATTTTAAAAACTAGTTCCAAGGTAATGGCCTGGAATTCTGCAACAGTCTAAAAGTTCTCTTTTTTAAACCCTAAACATGTTGTATTCTCAGTTCTTGCTGCTTATGAGATGGCCACAGAGCAATATAGGTCCTAGCTGAATAGAAAAGTCTATAGCGTAATGTTAGCATTGAACCTTGTACCTCTAGATCTTGCCACATTAATTTAATTTTTATATTTTAATTGTTCCACACTTATTTTTTTAATAGTTTAATCACTGAAATATAGTGACTCATTAACAGGGAGAGTTTGATCTCTCACTGGTGTAAAAGGGGAGTAAACAGTTCCAGGCTGAAGATAAAGGAATTATTCTAAAGGCAAATTCCAGTTTAATGTTGGTGTAATTGAGGAGTCACTGAAGTGAACTGATGGGTGCAAGTGGGATCAGAATTTGGCCTGATTTCCATAAAGAGTTTTGGAGTCCAAATTCATGATCCTCTGACACATCTAAAGGCCTGTCACATCCAGGTATCTCATTTTGCAGCAAATTAATGCAGGTGCCTTCACTGGAGCCACTCCTGTCTTACACCAGAGTTACGGGGACCAGACTGGTGCTGCACTGCCTCGTGTGCTCTGCATGGGTTTGGGTTGTCATTTGGGGTGGCAGTGAGGTCCTTGAACTCCATTTTATTGAGGAATTGGCTGAAAACCTGAGTAGAGGAGGCCAAGTTATCGGACCAAATTCCTGCACTAAGCCACTTAAACAAGTGCCTGATCTGAATGTCATCGTTCACTTGATTGCTCATATCCCCAGAGTGAAAAGCTCTGATTTCACCACTGACTCCTCTGTTCGCCTGAAATATGAGGCCAACACAGCTGGGCTGGCAGCTCTGCGCTGCCTCCATCGCTAATATCGCCATGCCTGTCACAGCAGGTATATTCAGCACGTTCGTTTAATCCTTCAAACACCCTTGACAGCATAATGGCGATGTGGCCGGGTGTTCGGTGATGAGATAATTGCAAGTGGGATGCCTGGGGCACTGTTCCTGGCATGCTAATGTAGTCAACAGTTTTTGAAGGAGCCTCTCGGTTTAAGTCACATCCCATCTTCAGGCTGTCACGCAGAATAGCCTGGTGGTGAATCTCACGGGGTGCAGAAGGCCCTGTGGCACGGGTAAATAACCAGCTGAATTTTTCCCTGTCGTGTCTCTCAAAGGCAAGCCCATTCCCGCTGCCTTTGGCACATGGTTGATGCTGGCACAGGTTAGCACAGGGCAGAAACAGAAAAGAAGCTGTAACTACAAAGCTGAAGGTCCTCCTGCAAATGGAGTTAGAAGCACAGGGAGATGAAAAGGAAGGATCAGAACACGGGGAAAATACACCATGGCTCATGGAGATGAATCTTCTATCCCAGCAAGGCTGCCTAAAACAGATGGATGGGAAGGGTTTGCCTCACATCTCACAACAAAGGCTGCTGGTAATGCTGTGTTATTTATGCTCAACAGCTCTGTGCTCAAACACCTCCTCTGCTTGTCTGGGACCTCGGATTCAAGTTCACACCATAGGCACCTCAGTGGAGGCATTAAGATTGGGTGGTGTTCCTCTGAAACCCACCGATTTTGTTGGGCATAAATAGCTAGCATGACAGATAAAGAGGGTGAATGACTTTGCAGCCTGATGAATCACATCTTCTCCAGACTGACGTTGCTTCCAAACTCTGAATCAGTGAGAGGAAGCATTTTACACCAAGTGGAACAACTTGGAAGCTGAGGCAGAACTTTCTCATGCTTATTCTGGACATCCTTGCTAGTTATCCATTCACCTGGTGAAATGCAGAGCTAGGTCAAATCCTTGCTTTGAACCAGGCACAGGAGAAGAATTGGTGGTACTGGTGAGAATTCTATAGCATCTTCTGTGTGAATCCTAGTCCAGGTGTGAAAGCACTCACCAGAGAAGCACCAGCACCAAAGAAGGTCCTTGCCTCTGAAAACTTCATGGAGATTTCAACGGGGGCCTTGTTCCTGGGGTGTCAGGGCATAAGGGCTTCAGTGCAAGCAATGTGGGGAAATTTTAAGCATCCTCTTGCTTTCTCTAGATTTTGGGAATTAGAGAGCTGCTAAGAGAGGATTTTGACAATCTTATGGTGCATCAGTGTTGGATTCTAAGTGCTAATGATATGGTTTCAGTGCAACATAGCCATAACAAAGATGGCTTGCACCTGGCTCACCCGGGGTCTCATCAGCACTTCAGTTCCAGGACCATGGAGCTCATTATGACTGTCTTCACAACATCTACCTATCCTCTTAGTTTTTGTGGGCTGGGTAGCCATGGCTACACTGTGACAGCATCTAAGCTAGCTCACTGAAAACCCATGACTGCATGTCTACCCTTCAGGGCAGTTATATCAGAGTATCTCATGCCCCTTACCGACTTCAGCCCTGTATGCTATTCTCAGTCCCACATGTGGAGAAATACTTTGGAAACATCAAGCTCAGATGATAACAGGTATA
This sequence comes from Limnodromus scolopaceus, assembly GCA_028565335.1. NCBI lineage: Eukaryota > Metazoa > Chordata > Aves > Charadriiformes > Scolopacidae > Limnodromus > Limnodromus scolopaceus. Next base: position 3,073,139 of record JAOXNO010000013.1, read on the forward strand.
GCTCCTGGGAGGGCTATGGCATGGAACAACCGCCCTCTCTGTATCAAGAAAGGAACTGGATGTCCAGATCTGCAAGTCTCCTCCTGGGCTACGTGGTTTGTTGGCAGTGAATCACAGATGCGTAAAGCAAGAAACAGAACAAGGAAAACAAGCCCCAAACCCACCACGATAAAGATGTTTCCCTTCAATGAACTACATTTCATTCTGAAGAAAAAGAAGTCCAGGTGCTACTAGTAACTGGTGGATAAGTTGATATCTCTGAACTCTGAAAGAGGAGCCCACCTTCCCTTCCATGTACATGCATTGGTGACCCGGACTCTCCTTCAGGAAGACACTGCTATGACATGTTATGATGATGGCAGCCCAATTACTAAGAACACACCTGAGCTGGGCAGGGTTTTCCCACGCTCAGTGTAAAACTGGTGCAACCTCATCCGATGTAATTGGGTGGGACACAAATGTGGGCATCTGTATCGCTGTGTTGTCTGTTTTCTGACTGAGTTTGAGATTGTGGGGGTTGTCTCACATGCGGTGCCTGGGCGTGTGAGCTGCTTGTGATGCCCTGCGAGCTGCCAGCCTGGCATGTCTGAGCAAGATTTGGTTTCACCCCCCTCCTTTGCCCCTCCACTGAGAAAAAAAAAAAAAAAAAGAAGAGAAAAATAACTATTTCCTAGGTTTTCACAGGATCTTTGTGTGTTCTTCGCATAGGGATTGCCCCTATATGGAAGCTAATAGGCCTTCAGAAAGGAGGTAAAATACACAGCACATCTTAAAGATCTAACAATGCCTTCATCATAGGATGAAAGCTCCCAGCAGAAGCTGAAGAAGAAATCAATTTAATAGCTCCTTCACTCCTTCCTGACTCCTGGAGTGCCAGTTACGTGCTGAGGCAACCTTGTTCTGATGAAAGCAATTTTCCTTGCTGCTGTGACGCTAATTTTTTCATCTGGAGAGTGGCTCCTTATGGCGGGTCCGATTCAATTAAGGATTACAGGTTCTACATCTCCCTTTCCTGGCAGTGTGTACTAAGCAAGTGCAAACGAATTACAGACCAATTGTTTTCCCCTGATCCCTAATGATCCTGGGTGCGTTAATGCACCAAGATCTACGGGCGAACTTAAAACGAATGAAAAACACAGCCGTGCGCCGCTTTTTGGCATCTGTACCCAGTTTTTATACATGCAAATCGAGTTTCCTGCTCATGGAAAACAACCAAACAAAACACGCTGTCATGAACGAACACAGCGCAGAGAAGGGCATTCACGCTGCTCCTTCTCAGCGACCTGCTTTTCCAGAGGGCACCCAAGGGTGCTTGGAAAGATTCTGCTAACAAGGATGACGGGCAATTAGCAGAACACACTGCAGCACTGGGGCATCTTCTGAGCGGCTTTCCTGGTGCTGCAGCTTCATCTTCACACGTGCAAAAGGCAGAGGCAGGGGCCGTGCACTGGCTTCTCCCTGCTCATGTCCATGCTGTCCCTTCTCCTCATGTCTCCCACTGTCTCCGGTGCCTTATCACCACCTCTTAACAACAGGACTTTTGGCACATTCGTGTTTGGCATTTTTTTTTTCCTGCTTCTTGCCTCCCTCTCTCTTTTACTGGCTCATTTTTTAGAAAGTGCAATTTATGTTTCAGAGATGCCGGTTCTGGTAAAGCCACCAAGGACTCGGGCTCTCCCTTCCCTTACCCCCCCGTACTTCATTATTTATGACACATCAGGATCTCCCAGGACTGGGGCCTACACCCATAGTTATCAACCCCCAAGGGCTTGAAACTTAAGAGTGAAAGGTCTGAAAAGAGGCAGAGGAAAAGCATTTCTCTGCCTCTTGGCTTGTCTGATCTTGTTGTGGGTGCCAGTGGCTTTTCCAGTTTTGTGTCCTCTGTTGGCTCATGCGGAGCATGTCATTTCACAAGTATTTGTCATCATATCGCTGATTCCCGGGGATCCTTCCGGCTTTCCGCTTTTCCCTTGGATGCTCAGTGCTTGGAGAGCCTCTCCCCATCACACTAGAGAGAATTCAGCCTGGAAGCCAGAGCACCGGCGTGTCTTTGGTGAGCACTTGGTCAGCATGGAGATCTGGGTGCTGAAGTTGGTGCCGTTGCTGCCTAAGGAAGGGTGGTGATACTTCATGTCCGAGCCCAGGAACCGCTCCAGATGCCACCTCCGCCACTTCCGCTTGAGCTCAGCTTGGACCTAGACAGTGGAAAGACAAGCAAATCAAGCAGAGGGGACCATTTTACATTCTCTGACTTGATTGTGTGAGCAGCAATGGGTGACCCACTTATCAAGGGGCAAAGAATGATTTTATAAAGGTCACTAAACCCAACCTGGTCAGGACTTTTAACCACATAGAAGAACGGTCACACTCCACTCAGTAAACTACTAGAGCAGAAACCCCTGAGCTTCAGCAGAAAGGTGAGCACAGGGAATTACTTATCTGATACAGTGAAGGTGCCAGACTACTTAACTTTGATGGCAACATATTCTATGCTTTGTGAGTGTAATTGAGATTTTTTTTTTTTTTCACTGCCCTGTTTTTGTCCAAATACAAAGAACTTAACTATAGCTTGTTTGCAGAGCTGTCAATGCAGCTGTGCTTTTTTGATGGAAGCTACTTGTTCCTGCTCAGGGAGTTTACAGACATCATCTGGTTTACACTGTCCAGATTCAAATCCTGAACAGATCTGGCCACCGTCCCTGTCCCCTCCTGCAGCTTTCCAGGGTGAATTTTTAGCTCTGAATTAGATAAAACGGCTGTGTCTGTGGGTCTCTGGGATCAGCAAGCACAGGGACAGCACAAAACCAGGATGCAAACCCCAGGGCTGGAAACGTGGGAAAGGCAAGATCAACGCCTGTAGGGCAGAAACATGTTTACCTGGCACTGGTCTGTGCCTGACAAGTCACGTCAATGCCTGCATCAGTTTTGGAGGGTTAATAAATTTGCGTGGTTCTACCTTGCTCTGCACAGGCTTACTGGCAAAGGTCTCTGCTGGAGCTGGGCTATCTGCCCCGCATGCCACTGCGGGATGTACACATGGCATCAGCCTGGCTGAAAGCAGCATCAGAGCTGTAAGAGAGGAAATTTTGATTCTGGACACTCTTCCTCTCCCTAGGAAGCTGGAACACAAACCCAGATCACAGCTGCCTCCTTCTTGCCCGTGCTCAGTTTATTGAGCTGAAAGTGCTCCAGCTGACAGCAGCTCCAAGTTTTTAGCTGCTCACACCTAGTTGGTAGCCTTCGTGATACGGGTTTAATCAGTCTCTGCTGAATTTCTTGCAGGCAGATGGAGCATGGTACAAAAATATCACCGCAGTAACAAGACTCCATCTTGGCAGTGGGCCTGATTCTGTGGAGGATTCATTGAGAGGCTAAGCATGCATACGGCTTAGAAGATGGGCTTTATCCTTCCCTGATGAAGGTGGTCCTTTCAGATTAGGGTTTATGCAAGGTCATATGGGAGTTCTCCCAATGCTATCTCATGAGTAAGGGACAGACTCAGCAGCAGTAACACTACAGTGCACACAAAAGTCCTAATATGCTTATTAATTGTGCTGGAAACTGTCAGGAGTTGTTATTCTAGAGTAGAGTGATTTGATTTGGAAACCTCCCCCCAATATGGTAACACCAGGAATGGGACACCTCCCAATCCACTCCCCACAAGCATTCAATTTGCCTGCGCTCCAAACATTAACCAAACAACATTGTGGATCTTACCTCCCCATTGAGAAAGCAGTACAGAACAGCCACCACAAATCCCTAGGGAAAAGGAGAAAACAGGCTTTTAGCACCTCATAGTTGATATTCCCCTAGATCACAATCCAGGCTCACTGCAGCCTTGGAGAAAGGGCTTGCTGCTGGGGGTCTCTTAGAGAAAACTTGATTGCCTTTTCCCTATAAAAGGAGTAGAAGAAGGTTGATTAAGGTACCTTGCAGCAGGTGTGTGGGTGTGACTTCAAAGATTGCTCCCTGCTGGTGTTTAAAGCCATCAGCAGTCAGCTCAGCTCTAAGAGGGGCACCTGGTCATTCAAACTGGGGCATTAGAAGTAATTGGATGGGATACTAGATCCAACTCTCCTGCTTGGTTTTGTTTTTGGTTTTGTCAGCTGAAACTGGGGAGATCTAAACACGCTCACTTGTATATCATCAAGGTCAGAATGATCTTAGACATGGTACATGGAAAAACTGTTCCTTTCCCATTTCTCCTGCAGTGAGACATCACTTTTGACAATTTCAGCTTTCACTGAAAAAAATTAACCAAACTTATCTCTAGCCCTTATGGTGGCAAACACTAGAGACAAGGAGCGAGTGTAGATCCATTGATCTCTCAAAGGAGAGATGCCAGATGTGAAGAAGACGATGTAGACAGGGACATTAACTCATTCACCACTGAACAAAGAATGCCACTCACACGTCTATGGTACACAGTGACAGATCCTGCTTGCAGGCTGTGAGAAGACAAAGTGGCTAGATCTGATTAATGGGTTAATGTAATGGGATGAAATACATAAATAAGCACTTCTTTTCATGCGACAGCAGGGCCAAGGTTAACAGCACAACGTAGGAATTGACTGAAGTATGTGGGAGGGTGTAAGAAGCAAACTTCATCAGGGCTTCCTAAAGATTAATGCGGAGGACAGCCCCGTTATCCATCCTCGTGGGGAATGTGCCTCCTACGCCAATGAACTGGAATCCTGCTTGAGCAGGTTCTACAGGCAGAACTTGGCTTATTAACAGAGGAGAATGGTTGAAGACAGACCAAGATCTTGTTAATGGCCAGAAAGATACTCCCCTCAAAGGTGATTTATCTCATCTTACACCGTGCCAATAATATCTAAAGTGAACTGAGGTGCTCGTTTTTCTCCCTTAAGCACAAAAAACCTCACGGTGACTAACTTATAGAGGCACATTGTCTTTTCAGATGCCTAAAATGAGGAGAAGGAATCTCCTCCTGGATTTCCAGGAGTAGAAGTATAAAATTATCTTCGATCCTGGCCAAGCTGGAGTGAGAAGCTTTTTCCCCAAAGGTAAAAGAGCAATATTGGGCATATTCAGGAAAAAAACACAGCTCACATTTGCTTATTCTCTTGTCAAGCTTGTTACACTCGTCCCTGATGACAGACCTTGCGACTGACTGGTGGCCCAAAGGGTGGCTTACCTGGAACGACCCAACCACGAGCTCAAAGACCAGCTTAACTTCTGCTTTGAAATTGTCAGGGAAGAAAGCAAACATGATGTAGTGAATGCCAAAGAGAGGGATCAGCAGCAAGGTGGACTTGGCCAGCCTCCTGTCGGAAAGACAAACATGAGTCAGATGGGGAGAGGGAAGAGGAGCTAAAGGGTAAGCTGATGAGAAATCCTGCAGCTGAGCCCCGTCCAACCCTGCAACTATAATTTGCTGCAGTACATATTTGCCGATTACCTGGATTGTTATGGTGTAGCCTGTATCATGCATGTTAAGTGCCTTTGTTTGCCCTTAGGAGATGTGATAGGGGCCGCTTACCCTGAGGTCCTGAGAACATCCAGCCTTTCAACAGCAGCCTGAGGAGGCTGCCTTTGCTGAGATGGAAGATGTGTCTGGGGTGCAGGGAAAGGGAGGGAATTAAGACATCTCCTCACAGCCTCTGGATCCCTCTGATGACCTGGGCTGGGATGTGATGATGTGTGGAGCCAGACTCTTGGCTGGGCACAGTCAGTTCACACTAACCAAGGACCATGCTAGGAACATTTCCACAGGCTTGCTTTCCTCCTTGTTAACAGCTCTCATATAAATATATACATGTCTCCAGCTGAGGTGGAGCAATCCGCCCTACATTATGTCTCCTTGGCCTGCAGACTGAGGATGGCTGGTGATTACAGATGTGGTGACAACATAAAATGTGACAACTTTATTCCCAGCAACTTCAATTGAGGTATTTCTTTCCCCCTTCTTTCTTCTTCCCCTCCCACCAGACATCTTTTTTCATCTCTACAAGCTAAATCATCATCTAGCATTGTCTTTGTTTGCTAGGGATTTCTGAAAATTGCAGCTTCTGGGAGAGAAATAGTATGTTTAGCTCAGAATAATGACAGGCTATCGCACAATGAATGTCTCCAAAGGAGGGAGATGAACAGTATTAGTGCTTAATGGTATCAGGCTGGCTAATCAGAGGTCTAATTAGGAAGAGAGGATAATTTATTAAATATAATCATTATTAAAATATAGCTGATGGAAATAAAATGAAATCAAGGTCTTAAGGATGCCTATTTGGGTTTTGGCTCTCTTGGTCACCCACATACTCCCATGTCCCCCTCTCCCAGATGCTTCTGGAGGAATTGAAGCTATGTCTGGGATGTTGGAAATGCTTGTTCTTCCATCTGTAAACCCTTCACTTCCAAAGTCTCATCAGGTTCAGTCCCATCAGACCATCTTCATTTATTTGCCATCTGCATAAGCCCCCTGGGAAGGGTGATGTGCCAGCTTTATGCAGATGATTCTGTATCTCCCAGCAGACTTTTCCAGCTTTGCCTGGGCCTGGCCCAAAGACAGCTTGACGTTAAGGCTGCGGTTGGCGGCTGTGGTTCCCCCAGAGACTACCTGGTGGCTGAAAAGCAGCTGACTGCAACTCATTCCAGGCAAAAAGAGCAGGAAGCCAAGGAACTTGCCAGGAATTTGCCTTTCCCATCAAATCCCTTGCTAGCAGGCACATCCCTGATCATAGTGAAGAGATCCAAAATCTGAGTCCTCTTAGATGTTTCCCTCTGTCAGAGGAGTGCCACTGTCATTGGTGACCATCAGGGTACCATGCTCCTCCCTGTCAGAAGCAGCTCTGGCTGGTGTGACCCACACTGGTATGACCCAGCCCTAATTCCCCAGCTCCAGACATATGAGAAAGCAACTCATTTTCTAAACAGACCACAGTTCAGTGAATATCAATACTGGCTTTGCAGAGATCTCCTCTCCCCCCAGTCTTTCAGGAACAGTCAACCTAGAGGAATTTGATGTGATGATACCTTCACGTACTGTATTCATAGAGACGCTGTTTGCAACTTCCAATGGATTAGGAGATTTTATTTTATCCTTGCAGACAACATCGAGACAACCTCCCCTCAGTTATAGCTTTTTTCCCTCCTGAATGGACTGTGGCAATGAACAGGGCACAAATGGCAACCCTTAGAACCCCCCTCCTCCAGTTTGTGTAGCACTCCAAACCAGTGCTCCAAGCACTGATCTTCCCCAGAATATTGAGTGGTGTTTCAGATCTCAGTTTGGCTTCAAGGCACGGTCTAGCCCTGTGATATTTAAAAGATTTTTTTTCCCCTGAAAACTGCTATGAGAAAAATCGTCTTCCCCAGTCATGGTGTAATTTCTCCCAGGAGGCTAAAGCCTGGCTGTGCAGGAGGCAGAACTGGTTGGGAGATTGTCCAAAGCTGGTTAAACCTACCTGCTGGAAAGCCATGGCTTCTCAAAAAACTCATTACTTCCACTCCCAGCACAGGGTGCACTGCTTAGAACTATCCTCTCTGACAGATATAAACGGTGACAGGTAATTTAGGGAAAACACGGCTCCACTAACATGTACTGAACCTACTCCTCTCTTTGGGAGTGGATAAGAGTGAACCAACATTTGAGTCGTTCTCCTTGAATGCATAATGGAAAAGTTACCCAGAAAACTTTGATGATAATATTGATCTATGAACATGTACAGAATAAAAGGAGTTGAATTTTGCTCAAGATTTCCATTGCAGAAAACAACTTCTATTTGCCTGAAATATTGCTGTCCCATTCTTGCACATGTTTCTGTCATTTCCAGAAAGCTGCTTTGGGAGACTTGTTTTCACAGTTTCTAATACATTAAAGCCCAGTTCACTGTCTATAGCATTAATGAGTGAGTCACCAGCGCACCTCAACTTCCAGCCTGCAGCTAAACTGAAACCGGGTGGAATTGAACAATACTGTCAACTTGTCAACATGTTATTTTATTTTTATAAAATAAACAATATAAAATAAACAAGAGAAGGCGGGAGAAATGCAAATGAGATATCCCTGATGTTGTTAGTTCAAAACACACATCTCAGATTTGGCAGGAGGAACCCACACATATCATTAACAGAAGTTTTTTGCTAAGATCTCTTGGGTCCTGCAGGCCAAACCCCTGAAGCCAGCAGCAGCATTTCAGGTAATTAGGGAATGACATGTAAAAGGATCCAGGTACCTAAAATTGCAGATCACATGCCTAATGGCATTTATAAAAGGGTCTGGACCCCAGATGTCTCTGCGGATAGCTGTTTAAACATTAAAAACTTAGGATGACACTGAGAACTCCCCTTGGTGGGATCCAGCCTTCAGGTTGGGACATTTATATTCATTTCCATAGGAAAGTGTGGTGTCTCATGTCCCACTACAGTCAGTAAAGTCAACAGAGACTTCCAGATACCCCAGGGAATCTTGCTAGTGGCCAGCTACTACTGTATAAGGGGACAAGTCTCCCATAGCTCTTGGGTCCTATATGCCAGGTCCAGGCAAGCATCTCAAATGTTCTACAACATCTCATATGGATTGGACACCTATAAGTGAGCAATTGATTCATGCCCTAATGGAACTGAGAAAGGTGAAGAAGGAAGGTGAGGAACTGTAGATGTGAAGATCATCTGTACTTCAGCAGCACATCTCGTTCGGCAGGCCAGTGTGGGGAAGTCTGTGTTACTTACTGCCCTGCTGGGCTACGTTTGTTTACAAGGCAAAGAGAGTTCTCCTGGCAGTTCCCACTTCATTGGAAAATGTGAAGTAAAAAAAGCCCTGAACCCAAAGCTCAGCATGACCTCCAAGGTAATCTGGGCATAACCCTTCCGACGTGTGTTGGCAGCACTTCTGCTAGGATGAATGGGAGCCAACTGCTCCAGGCTGCTGCTTAGTACTAGAACATATTTCAATATGCTGATTTAATCTAAGTACCTGGCCAAAGCTGTTGCAATCCTGGGGGTACAAAGATACAGTGCCCAATTGGAAATACATAGAGAGAGGTGGCAGAAAACACGGGGTCTGGTAATGTTGGCGTGTTAAGATGACAGAAAAAGGTAATTGCCTTTGGCTGCTGCAGGGAGAACTTAAGGTCAAATACTGGAATTTCCTTCCATAAATTTGAGAATCTCTCAAAGCAGATGAAATGCATAATTTACCGTCATAAGAGACAAAGACTCAGTGTCATGGCTGGTCAGTATTTAAGGACCACATTGGTATTCTCTTCCACCTTGCAGAAAGATGAACTGAGCTCAGATTCTCCAGGGTACCTAAGTGCACAGTTCCCTCCAAAGACAAAGAAGATTTATGAGCAGTGACCATGTAGACACTGAACATTTTCCTTTCTAGTTCTTTTCTAGGAATCATTTAATAAATACCCAGCATAGTTGTAATGCTGAGCCAGGACAGTGGCAAAATTGAAAAATAAGAGGGTTTGAACTTTTATTTTATTTGCACTGAAGCCAGAATAAATCCATGCAGATAGAGAGACAGATTTCTCTCACTCTTAAAATACTGCAACTAAGACCAGTCGTGGCCACTGAGACAGATGCTGATCTCACTTGCATGTTGTTCATTATAAAAAGCCTCATTAAGGTCTACCTTATATCCCTGGAATAAAAGCATTATGTCAAGTAAAACTTCTGAGACATTGCTACGTCTCAACAGTGAAGAAAAATGTGTTGAATTAATCCAATTTAGTTTTGGGGTCTGCTTTAGGATAAGAAAAATTCGCCATATATTCTACTGAATGTACTAATTTTCCAGATATCTTCTTCTTTGAACAAGGGAGCTGAGGGTAAATAGCTCAGAAAAAACAGCCTGTATACTATGGACAACTGCTCTTTGTTCTCCATCAGAGGGCCCTTCTGCCTTCAGAATCCAATAAATACTGAATATGCAGAGAAAAAGCCTATTTTGTTTCATGATCATTACTGTTGCTCTCACTTCTTCATTGTTAATCCCAAGGAAAATCTTCTTGCTTGTCTGTTCAAACTGACATACAATATGCCCAGCAATTTTAGAAAATGCCCCATTTCCTGATCAGCTTTAATCAATTAACAAATCCTTGATTCTGATCAGCGCCGACAGATGCAATACCAAGCTACCAGCCAAACAGGTTTCCCAAAACCCATACAATAAGGAAGAAAAAGTCGAGGACTTACGAATATTGGCTGGTTTCATTGTGTCCAACGTCTGGAGAATGCAACTTCTGCACCAAGATACGGATGATGCAAATGAAGAGAATGAAGTTCACCTGTTGGGAGGGGGAGAAAGGAAACAGAGAGAGAAATAAAAAATTAGTATTTTTGTCCAGTTAAAAGGTCCAATCATTAGAGGGCGACTCCTTTCACTGCAATTTTTTTTTTTTTTGCCATGGAGCAAGCTGTTGTTAACAAGCCATGAGCAGAGAACCCCACTCTGGGAGCACATAGTAAACCGACACAGGATGGCAGCCATCTTGGGCCTGACATCAGCCTGCTTGGGACTTTGTGTCATACATCCCAAGTATGATGATGTCAAACCCATAGAGCACAGCTATGCACGACGTCCTGCTGCGCGGGGGAGTGCCGACGACAGGATGGGAAAAGAGCCTTGGCAGTTAGCGGAGCGATGGACGTCAAAGCCCTCAGGAGACGGTGACATGGGACCGGCTGCTGAGCATGTCAAAGACTGAGGCGGTGAGCCAAGGAAACCAAACCAAAACACAAAGCAGTATCCACTTCAGCAGGGCCTCTACTTAGTGTTATGGGGCATGTCTTCTCTGGAGAGAAGCTGGAGACCTTGTATAGCAAGAGATAGACCTCACTGACATGGTGGAAAACATTCTCTCCTACAAGGTTAGACTGGATAACTCTAGCTAATACCGAGATTTTAGATGGTGCTTTTTACTCAGAAAATCTCAAAAGTTCTCCACCAACATACTCAAGGAATGTTAACCTTATTTAATAGCAAAGGTGTAGGGCTAGGAATGGCAGTTTCCCAACAACAAGTAGTTAGATGGCATGAACTGAATGCAAATCTACTTGCTTTTAAGGTCCTGTCTATTGGATCACACTGTTATTCATGCAACATATACAATAGAAAAGTGATGACAGATTTCTGTGGGCCAAGTTTAGTTTTAATTTGGCACACAATCTCTTTCTTTATCGTCTCATGGTCAACAAATGCACAAATGATTCTGATTTTTAGAGGCTTAGAGGCTGGAAGGGATTGTGTTAACCAGCTGATATGATTTCCTGTAAAACCAGATTGTAAAATTTCCTCCAGCAATTCTTACATTTATCTCAACGACAGGTGAATAAAGTAGACTGAAGCACATCTCTCATTTAGACGCTCACTCTTTTTTCAAAGGCTATGAGTGATTGGAAATTAATTGTATTTCTTGGTTATGATGCATTGCTTAATCACTTTTTATCTATGCCATGCCATTTATCATAGTTTCTGTTCATATTTATTTGCTTATAAAAATGGTTTTTGTCTGACTTGGTGGCAAGTAAAATTTATCAGTTCAAGCCAGTATTATCTAGCTCAATTACTCTAATGAGCATTGATAGCACACAAGCTGCAGCACTCAAGGTAGGATTGAGGTAGTTTAATACTGACTGTGTTGGCTCGTGGTGGCCAAGAGCAACCATGGACACAGGGCAGTGGGGAGACAGGTGGAGTGTGACTTACAGGCTTAGTAGAGCCTTAGCATTGCATGGTAGAAGATAAAGCTATTGGGAGCAACCGGGGAAGTTGTTCAGTTTATTTTCCAACCTAGAGTATAATCAAAGCCATTTGATCTGTTCCCAGTGCTTAATAACTTATGTATCTTATACATCTTATATATCTTATACATCTTATATATAAGATAAACGTATTTCTTCCTTCCATTGAGATCTATGATTTATTCCCGTGGATATGGAGATAATGTTGCATTCCTCCCTGAAGAAACCTGCTGTTCACCAGGGAGCGGTTATCACACACTTCCTTTGTGACAGATTTCTATGATATCTGCAGAAGGAAAATCAGAAATTGCTGGGTAAATTTCTGTTGGCAATGAGGAAATGATTTATGGGCCAAAAGAAAATACAGACTCATTAATCCACGGAGAATAGGATGTATCTCTTGACCAAAAGGTTATCTCAGGAAAGGGAAAATACTATCTACAGCTTTCTTTGATGATATAAATATTGTGAGATGTGCCGTCTAAGTATTGTATTTCATTTCAGTGAGGTGAACAGAGTAAGAAGTAAATAGCCAGACTGTTTCAGTTTGGAATCCCTGTATGACAAATGCTACAGAAAAGAAGTCTTCTTGTAAAGGTCATAATGTAAGTGGAATAAGAAGAATGTATGTCTAAGAAAAGATTTCTGTTTAAAAGAGATATATTCGGTTTGATTTCTTTTGCATTCTTTTTCTTCCTTTCCCACATGCCTTCATTTAAGAAAACTCAAAGCTAAGTTTAACTCAAGTTCGTTTGATTTTAAGTTTTGGCTTGATACCTGACAGAAAAAACATGTAATATTCAACAAGGATGGAAGGACTCAGAGTTCCTCAGAAGTGTCATGGTTTCTGTGGTCAGAATGGATCATATCCAGAATTATGAAGTCAAGCACTTCTGTTGATTTAGCTGGAAATTAGCCAAACTTCTCCAGAACTTATTTAAAAACCACATAGCTGGACTCCAACTTTGTGCTGGATGCTATAACAAGAGGCAAATATCTGGGGGAATTAATCTAACATCGTTTTATGTAGGTAGAAATTTACAGTAGGACTCATCGCATTTTACGTTATAGTGTTGACATCTGCAACTGAAGAAGTCACCCTGGGCTCTGCATATGGTCAGCTCAGAGTAACAAAAACATTCACGACACAATTCATCCAATTTAATTTAGACACCTGCTGATTCATCAGACAAGATGAGCCTTTCCTGGATCTCTAACCACGGTCTTCAACCTCCTCTGGCTACACGTAGCCATGGCTACTGCACTAGAGTGCCCAGGGTGACTAGCAGAGATGGAAGCGGCCAAAGTTAAATCAAATGAGCTCTACCTTGGTTTCCTAGTCACTCAAACTCTTCCCATGGTCACTGTTTAAACGTTTATGCTAAATGCTTATCTGGAGGGTGAACTTCCTTATCCTAAGACAGACATTCAATATACAGTGAGATTTTATCTGTCAATGCATTTTTCCATGGACATTTACAGAACATTTCTCAATACCCCTTCGCCCCCCCCACTTAGTATCAAAGACGGCTTTGCAGCCAGCAGAATGTGCTGATACTTTACCAAAATAGACACCAAAATAGGAGTTTTAATGATCCACCAGAATGGGGATTCCACTACTTCCTCCCAGCACCTAAAAAGAAACAAAACCAGACTTAAAACATCAATCAAAGCAAGCAAACACCTGTGTAACCTTCTCAGGTACTTGAGGTAAATGTTAGAGATAGCTATGCTAGGTTATATGAAGAGGACTAAACCTGGTGTGCATGAACTGGGGAGGGCTAAAGACTTGCTTTACAGTGGCTTTATGCACTGGTAGGTACCAGTTACCCCAAATACGTAAAAAGGTTTTAGAGAGGTGTGGGTCGGTCTCTTCTCCCAAGTAACAGGTGATAGGACAAGAGGAAAAGGCCTCAAGTTGCACCGGGGGAGGTTTAGGTTGGATATCAGGAAAAATTTTTACACTGAAAGGGTTATTAGGCATCGGAACAGGCTGCCCTGGGAAGTGGTGGAGTCACCATCCCTGGGAGTATTTAAAAGCTGGGCAGACGTGGTGCTGAGGGAAGTGTTTAGTGGTGGTTTTGGCAGTGTTAGGTTAACGGTTGGACTCAATGGTGTGAAAGGTCCCTTCCAACCTAGAGATTCTATGATTCTATATAATGCTGTGAGCTCTTTTCCCATTGGTTATGGAATGGGCTGGAGAATGTTACATCAGGGTGAATGTGGGGAAGGATGGTGATTTGCTTAATTTCTCCTACACTGAGGTCTGCTACAAGGAAATGCTATCAAAATCATGAATCCATGAGGTCTCCAATGCTATCCACCATCACGGATGGGGGTTTTGCTAATGCAGCAATTGGCATCTTCAGAAAAAAAGTACACATTCCCTTCTGAGGGACAGCCTGTGGTGGGATTACTCCAACCAAATCTAGCTTGCTGCATCTGAGCTATAGATCTAGTGAGACAAATCCATAGGGTCCAGGGTATGATTTATGTCCTTCTGAAGTCAGAACTGTCTGCAAACCACATCACTCACCCCAATCATAACGAAATGACAGAATAAGAATGACGTGGAAAAGACTAAATATTGCTTGGGACACATTTATCTGCTGAACCTCACAACACTCACATGATCAAAGGTGCATTTTTAGGAGAACATTAATGAAAATTGATCCACATTCATGTTTGAAATAGATTAGCGGAAGCCATCATAGACAATTTCACCCAGATATGGCTCATCTAATTCAAAATGTTGACAGCGCAAGTAGTGGTAGCTGAAGAGAGGCACTTTTAAGGCACAGTTCCTGAGAACTATTTTAGGCATCAAGTTTAGGGTGAAAAGAATTGTACTCCATGAGCAACACTGACTAAACCTCCATTAGCTATAAAAGGAGACTAGAGCAAATTGCTCAGATAGAGATGCTTATACTTAGTCAGGTGCACGCTGCCCTTTCACTTAAAATTAAAGTGGTCCTAATTATGTCTAGTGCACTTCATTTTTAAAATAAATTCAGGCAGTCTGAATGAAGGTCACTTTAATTTGGAGTTAGAATGTTTAAATAGAGGCTTAATGTTGTTTAACCAATCTTACATAATTAGGTTTTATTTAATCTGGATTAATTTCCTGTAATTTTTCTCTGTAGGTGATTTTAGTATGCAAAAAAAATCTGTTAGGTATAACATATCTTTTAAATTCACACTCTGTTTTACTTGGCACAAAAATGTAGAGCTTTAAAGCCTCCAGAGAATGCAAAGAACTCTGTATTTTATTAAGAATTGCTGGAGCTGTGTGGGAATATATAGCAAGAAGAATTGGTATCCAGACTGGTTAAATCCTTTGGTCTCTATCTCATTGTAAATGCTATTTATTAACAGAGTAAATAAGGTCCGTTTTATGCAGATAGAGTAAAACCATAAAAGAAGTCAGCAGCCCTCCGGAAATGTGTTAGCACGACTATAAATCAAAAACGCTATGAGAAATCTGAGCTGCTTCTCCTCCTGAAATAAGGACAAACCAGGACACATTTGGAAAGAGAGTATGCACGGGAGAAAAGGGAGTTAACCATATGCTGTAAATGCAAGAAGCGAGGGCACGCACAGCGAGTACATTATCAGCACCTGATTCTCTAACTCTCTGGAGTGTTTTCTCAGAAAAGTTTTTCCAATTACTGTAGTTTGACTGCTTGAGTAAAAGCATGAAGGAGCATTGCGGGATCAGGTCCTATTTACTTACATATATCCTTGGATAGCTCTAGTATCTGCCTCATTTATTTGCTGCTTATGTAAAGTATCAAAGGCAGCTGTTAGGTTAAAGAGGATGAAAAACAGATCCTAAAATCAGATCCTAAAATCTGCCTGGGGGAAAAAAAAAAAAGAGTTTTTAGAGTTTTCCTGTGGGAAGGCTAATGTGTATGTTTATTAAGTATCTGTTGAACCAGCATATTTAAGGTCAATTCTGCAGGATGCAACGCTCTGCTCTTAGCACAGGATCCTGAGCTGCTCAGCTGGTATCTTTGTTATACACAAGATCACAGGGCCAAACTGCATGAGGGTCTGTTCACAGATTCCCTGTGAATATCCTGACCAAGGGGTTGGGAAACAAAGAGGGTGAGTGACTGGCCTAAACTGATGTAAACTGTGTGTCTTCAGGGAGATCTCGGAGAGTTTCCCGGTCCATGGTGGAAGGGAAAAACCTCTGCTCTTCTCTGACTGCCTTTGGGGTTAGGGCAGAATGGCTGGGTTACTAAAACTGCTTTCCTTGGCCTTCCTTGGAGATAAAGGAAGGAAGAATTAGAAAGCAAGGAGAATTGAGTCCATAGGCTTACCCAACATCGAAAAAGTAAATCCTGACAATAGTCCAAGCAGTGATGAACAAGGAG
>JAOXNO010000013.1:3089329-3128195 GCA_028565335.1 Limnodromus scolopaceus
TCTTCTCTGAAGTGGAAAAAAAGTGACTTCAGAGAGCAGGGCCACTGGGCTGTCAGGCCAGGGTGGGGCTGGGAAAAACCTCTGCTCTTCTCTGACTGCCTTTGGGGTTAGGGCAAAATGGCTGGGTTACTAAAACTGCTTTCCTTGGCCTTCCTTGGAGATAAAGGAAGGAAGAATTAGAAAGCAAAGAGAATTGAGTCCATAGGCTTACCCAACATCGAAAAAGTAAATCCTGACAATAGTCCAAGCAGTGATGAACAAGGAGGGGGCACCTGACAAGAGAAGAGATGGTGCTACTGTCAGAAATCATTATCAATGCTTTCAGTCCTGTTCCCCCCCATTCTCCATCCCTCCTGAGTGACCGAGGTGACGCCTTCCCTCAAGAGTGGGCAAATGCTTCACGTTTTCAATGCTCACATGTCAAACAAGCAACATGTTGCCTTTCTCTCCCACTGGCCTTGTAAGATGAGTTTCCTGTAACTGCTCCCTGGCAGATTTATCCTCCTGTTGCAGTGCCCACAGAAAAAACTTCTGATGGTGAAATGCAAGGAATTGGAAACACGTCAAACACCTACAGTGTGGACACACACATCTAAGCCAATCATTACGGGCGCTCTTTAGCATCAGTGGGGAGAAATGTGTACTTCTAACAGAAAGTTCATCTGAGTTACGTTAGATGTTTGCTTTAGGACAGGAAATATGCCCTTGGACTACCTTGACTTAATTGCCTGGATCTCCACCGACTATAAAAAGGGAGCCTGGAGTGACAAGTTCACACGTAGATGTCTTTTGCTGGCCAGATGGACCTGCCTTTGCTCCTCACTCCACGATCTTCTGCCTGACTAGGGTGGAATTGTTCCATCCTTGTGGTGCCTCTTTTCTCTGTCTCATGCCTTTGATTAGATTTAGATTGGAAATACTCCAGGAAGGACATGTCACTTTTTTCGGGATTAGTCACAGTATTGTGTGTTGTTTATTACCAGTGATTTCCAAGGGCAATGGTAATACAAACTGTCAGAAATGCAATGAGTGTGGCCAAATTATTAATTCCTGCATGATCCATTTCACATCCATCACTGATGATCTTGCAAATGACGGATGACTGAAAAGCCAAAAGATCCTTCAAGCACCTGTCATTTTCTTGAACTGCCCTTCCTCACCCAAAACCTGTGGAATATATTGCCAGTGCAAAGGATTTCCTTTGATTTAAAATCATTAGGTTCATACATTTTTCTTTAAAATCTGCCAGCTGAAGGAAAGGGTATCTATGCACAAGGCTGGTTTAAAGAGGGTCTGACCTGATTAACTGCATCTGAAACAAGGCCTGATAACATCATTTCTTCTTATGCTTATAGCACAGGGAATCGTCTCTCTTCTGCAATGTGAGCCCAAGCGTAACTCCTGTCACTTTCGATGGAAGTTACTCTATGGCTAACTGGTCAAATCCTGAGCCCGGGCATACCCCTCTACACTGTTTTATTTTTTCTTTTCAAGATTCTTCCCTGCTCTAATTAGTTCTCAGTTTCAGCTACGGGGAGCATGTGTAAAAAGCCATTTTGCTTACTTATACGTAAATTTTCAGCTAAATGGCTTAAATGAGAAAAGACATCTCTGTTCCCTCTTTGGAGAAAGAAGAGAAATTGATCTGGTAGGATTAATTTGCATAAGTTAGCAATTCAGCTCTGATTTACTTTGTGAAGAGTTTAATTCTGTCTTCCTTGACATTTTGTCATTTTATTTTATTTTATTTTATTTTAGTGTTTGAGATTAGACTCTCATTAAAGCTGGAGAAATCACAAATGCAGTAAGCAGAAGGTTATCAGCATTAGCACACAGGTGATGGGATCTTAGGATAGTTAGCTGGCCTGAATTCAGCAAGACAAGGAGAGAGTGATGGACTGCAGATCCAGTGGGTCGTTCAGTCCAGGAGTCCTGCTTTGCTGCGATCCATCCTTACGATTTAAGGTCAATGCATCATGTCAACTTTAGGATCCCAATCAGGATCAAAGGACTAAATGACTACAAAGGTGACGAGGAGTTTCAGGCCACAGTCCTTAAAGACACTGAGGTGCTCAACTATCAATGAACCCAGCACAAGCTAAGTTCTTAAATACCTTTGGAGATTTAGGCTAATGCTGTTAAACTCCTCTGGCCATTACTTGATCTTGCTCCTGGTTGCACAATTCTTGGCAGCAAGGTAACATCTATACTATGTCTTTCTCCTGTCTGAGCCCCCTGGTTTGTGGATTAAATTGCTGTTTAAAATGCCTGCCAGTATCCCCTCTCGGGATTCAGTTTTGAGAAGATGCGTACCCCAGCCAATCAAGATGTACCACCAAAAGTACTTCCTCTCTGAAAAGAAAGAGATGACCAACAGAGTGTGAAGGTACAACCCTTCCACCAGGAGCCAGAAGAAGTTGGCCATGACGCAGTACTGGAAGAAAACCATCATGGCTTTGCAGCCTACCTGGAAGAGAAGAAACGGACAGCGGTGAAGTACAGCATGTTCCAGTAGTAAACACAATGAATTACCAGTCAGCCTTGTTCTGTGAGTAGCTTTGGGATCGTTTTTTGAAGCACCTGAAGCCCTTATGGAATGAATTCCATGGTAAAAAGCTGAAAGCCCTACCAAACTTGCTCTGGGTAGACACTCTTGGCATGTGTTAACCGCTGCTCTCTGTGGGTTCTGGATGTACACATGTAGGAGGTTGGCTTAATGGTAGAGAGGATGCTAAAAGAAAGTAAAAAAAAAAAAATCTGTGTGAATTAGCCCTTGAAGGCAAAGTACGATTGTAATCACTCCATGGCCTGGCAGATACTGCAAAAACTAAAAGTGTTTGATACAGGGGTTTGAAGAAATCAAAGTCTACAGCTAATTATGAATATTCAGTCAAGAAAAGAAGGACTGGGTTACATATTTTTAAAATAAAGAAAAGGGTAAGGAGGACAAGCAGGGTAAACACTAATGAGCATGGACAGATTTGATTGCATTGGAAGAGGAGACATTTGAAAAGGGAAGGAGGATTGTTTTTCTTCAGGAAATGAATAATTAAACACTGTAACTTGCTGTGTGAAGATTTGACTGCAGCACAGCTGACTGGGAACAGTCAACTTATAAAAGGAAAAAAAAAATGTGAAATTTCTGAGACTCAGGGGCCAAGCCCACTGCAAACCACCTGAAGGTAGAAATCAGCTCCCCAGAGAAGTATGTCAGCCCTGGCCATTGCCCCAGCATGGGATGTAGCGGATCCAGCTGAAGCTTTACAGGAGATCCTTGGTGGCATCATTACACACAGCCACACTGCCTAAGCATCCTCGAGATGCTGGTTCAGCAATAGACTCGTTGCCTTCAGTGATTCTGCTTGGATAATACCCCACACTTACTGGGGCAAGGGCACGAGAAGCTGGCTTCTAGCATGCTTTGGTTAGTTGCCCTGGTGCTCTGCACGTGCAATGTGTTGAATTTAGTGCAATAATTGATTTGCACCAGTGACAAGCTCACGCTTCCCCCCTGCTCTCCTCTCCTGCTGAAAACAGTTGCTATGAAACACACTGGTTAAAAAGGCAGGCGTGGAAAGTGTTTTCTTGATGCCACATGTTTTGGAGAGGAACTTGTCCCCACCAATTGCTCAAAATTAATTCAACCCTCCCCTAGCACCCGCCAGTATGTCACACTGGGGACCCTCATGGGCTCCTGCTGATCGATTTATATGCACATCAACTCCCCCCTGTGAGGCAGATGGCATAAGCGGAGACTTGCCGCAGGGTGGTGATGGGGGAAGGAGGAGGCAGAGCAGGCAGTTATCTCCCAGGGAGGGAAGGTGACACAGAGCTGAGCTGACAAGGGCTGGGGATGCGGCAGCATCCTCCCTATGGCATCTCTGTGCTCTTTGTTTCTCCCTGCTGTTGTGTGCATGTGGCCGTGTGACATCGACACACCTCATTTCTGTTGCCCAAAGCCTGAGTGCTTGCTCCGTGTGCCTGCAGCCAGTGGGGATTCACTGGTGTGAGAGTTCTCAGCCCTCTTGGGGCTGCTGAATTCTTTTACGGTTTCACTTTATCAGTATTTGGCCCTAATTCAGCAGCTCACAGGTGAGACACAAGGTTTAAGGAAGCAGTTTTGACTCATCTCAACCACATGGATCTGCTTTGGGGACTGAACATTGGGGAATCCTTTCTGGATGGTTGCGTTGAAGCTACCGCACAGGCATGAGGCTGGTGCACGTCACAAGGAACTGCAGTACTTCACAGGATCAGGAAAGGCTGCTCACAAAAACTGAGCGTGATTTCTGCCTAATGGAGAGTCTCAGGCAGGAATCCCCAGGCTGAGTTTGCAGAGTTACTGCTGCCACAGAGAGGAAGCTGCCCTGAGCTAAGGCTGTGGCAGCAGGAGCACCAGGTTCGGGTCCATCATCTTTTCTCCCAGTAGTGGCAACTTTTGTGGTAGTCTCTGGCCCTACCTCTTTCGCTAATGTGGTGGTGGCTTGTTACAGCCCTGAGGTGGATCAAGCACATGGGCAGCAGCTGGGTTTTTTATAACTTCTTTTCTAAGGGAGCTGTAGCAGATCAATTCTTTGGTCCATGCTGAGGGATATTTGGCTATTTGAGCAACTGCTACTACCCCAGGCATTTTTTGTTTTACCTGGATTAAAGGATTTTTATACATCGTTTTGAGCATAAGGCAATAACGTGTTGCAGCCAGGAATCCCCTCTGACACAGGGATGTCCTGCAGTGGAACAGATTTGGATGCTCTGTCCTGACTTACAAATTAAATCATGGTATTTTCTTGTTGCCTGGACTTCTTGCTACTGTTGCCTGAGGTGGGTAAGTTTAAACCAGACCAGATATTTCTAAGAGAGCTGCAGTTTCACTGTTGACTGCGGTGTCATTCTTCCATTGAATTCTCTTTGATGGCCAACTCAGTGACACATTTGGAAAACAACCCTTCCTGGCTTTTGAGAAGCAGCTTTTATTACATGCAGCGCTTGGTAATGGGTCTCTACCTTCCTGATCGATTGGCTTCAGCCTCAGAATGGCTGTTATAATGCCGGGAAACAAAATCCACATTTATATAAGTTGCTTTACCCTTTAGATGACAGACGCTAGGCAGAGATGAGCTATTACATCTCATAGAAGACTTTTTTTTCATAAAGAGCAGACCTCATGATGTGTCAGTGTTGAAAGGCTAATACAGGCTATGTTTAGAAAAGACATTTTCAGCAGGAAAAATGGCATTACAGCACAGCATTTTCTACTCTCTCCCTTTCCACTATCTCATTAACAATAGCCTGTTTCCCTGTCTTTCTTCAGGGAAATTGGCCTGCTCATGCTTGCACAAAATGTTGCAGTGCAATGGTCTTCCTTGGCTTTGCGGATGCCACATCTACCCAAGTGGCTCCTCTCTGCTTCCCCTCTTTGGGACTGTATTAAACATTGGCCATTTGCTTTTCCCATCAAAGTCCCCTCCCTTTTCACATGCACTGCCGGTGACTAATCACTGAGATGGATTCTGCCTCTAGCCAATGAGGGATGGAAACCTCTTTGACCCAAAGGAGCACTCTTTTGCTTCTCTTTAAATTTCTCATAGTCAATAAGAAAATAAAATCTTCATTATTGTAGAAGTTTACTTGAGGATGAGATGACGTATGTACATACCTACTGTATGGGCCAACCCTCCTTTGCCTCAGTGTGCCCACCATCTATGCTATAAGCATCTACATTTAGGACTGTTTAATCTCAAAAGAAGACACTAAACAAGATTCTGCTGCTTAAAAGTAGACTGATAGTGTCATTTTAGTCACTGTCAGGTATTGTCTGAGCTTCCACCCATTTCTCTTGAAGGATGGAGATTTCCTGTGCAGACCTTTGGGATATTCAAAGGCATTTTAACGGGAATGATATGCCCATAGTTAGATGGCAGAAGTCTGCCCTTTATGGAGAATCCTCGCTGAGCTAGCAAGACAGGGAAAAAAATGGACATATTGCACTTTACTACTGTCCTGAAAGGCTGGTTTCCTCAAGTGTAGACAAATCTTTGAAATAATTTCTATTATTTTGTACTTTAGATGGATATTCACACCTGTATGAAGTGGATGCAAAATACTGTCTTGCTTCTTGTGGAGTGTTTAGAATTTCCTGAACACGGGTGTGAATGTCTGCCTTCTGGGTAGGAACCAGGACTATGGGTCTCAAAGAAACTATTTAATTTCAAAATGAGGGGCATTTATTGACCTCTGAGGCAAAGCTGCCCTGAACACACACCTATTTATTGCCTAACAATGCAATAGACAAGGCAGAAGACACCCCATTTTCTTTGAAAGAGAAGGGGACTTCTTGCAGTCATTTTAGGGCAAATACTTAATGAACTTTTGATACTTAGCAATGTTCTTTAAAATAGGAGATGGGTGAGCAGGGACAAAGCACATAGCTGGTTAGAAAGCTGGTGTGATGTTGAAATGTGCTTAGTTGAGAAGTTGGGCAAAAATGTTAGGGTGTCAGTAGTTGTTGGCTTCTGACAGTAGTGGGTCAAGTTCAGAGCTTTATGGAATGGTGGGAAAAACAACAGAGCTACCCACAGCACAGGCACATGTGCTGCTGTGAAAAGCACAGGCCATTTTGTCAGATCATAGGAAGAATGCACTCGGTATGCAGCCAGGCTTTCTAAGAAGCAACAAGAAGGAATATAAGGGTGGGAAAAACAAGACCAAGCAATGACCCTACCGGGTTTCTGCCCTGCGTCTAGTACCACTTTATACTTTCAAATAACATATAGTCCTCAGAAAAACATCTTTTTTTGTAAAACTGATGTAGTGATCAGCTGACCCATCTAGAAAAATGCAGTTCAGATGCTGGAGGCAGTAATTAACTCAGAGCCGAATCTGTCATTGCATTAAATACACATATGTCATACTCCTCAGTGATAATAACTCTGCTCGAGGTATCCCTGCTCATTAATAACTGCTAAGGATTCTCAGTCTTGACCAGCTGCTGAATTTCTCTGACTCAATATAGGCAGCTTAGTTCGACAGGAGTTGGTCTGAGGTTTTGAGGGGGAGCTACACACACACAACCAACACGTGCATGCATCAAAACTCTACAAAAAAAGGTCAATCAACTCCACAGAAATGGTGCAGTGCATCACAGACTATCATTGCATCACCACAGGTCTCCCTTGTCTCCTTTACTGGGGAAATGGTGTGTTACAGCTTTAGGACTTGGGTCAAAGAGAGATTTTAGATCAAAGAAATATGAAGGGGCACTTGAGTGATTGATCATACTCCCACCAGACCCACCATAGCTGGCCTGGGAATACATCGCCATGCAAACGGTCTGCTTGAGTCTCATCACCCCAATCGTGGGAATCCCCATCAGGACACCTGACCTGTGCCTCTCTCTCCTGTACGTGGATGCGACCCCTGTACAGACACCATGTTCCCCCCTCGTACCGTTAAACTCTGTGGCTTCCCGCAACGTGGAAGGTTTGTGGAAGGACACCAAGACATATTTAAGTAATTTAAAAGGTATATTTAAGACATCATATGTAATCTTGGGCAATGCTGCAGGTCCTGGCATTATTTATGAAGTTGGAACAGCGCCTTCAGTTCAGTCTCCAGTGCTTTAGGCAAAAGAGTGGGCTCAAATTCACCTCAATCAATCATGAAACCTGTAGGCCTCAAAATCCCCCTCAAGATACTTAGGTCCTTTTACCTGGGCTACCCACTACTGATGCAGGAGGAAATGATTTACAGAAAGGTTTCTGCAGGTCTCTTCATCAGAAGACAGATGAAAACTCATTTTCTCAGTGACAGATTTAGCCAGCACTTTTCTTTTATATTGCCCTTAAGACATGACCTATCTGAAGGGCTAGTTGCTGAGTGACTCATGCTGAATTTGCCCACAGCAACAGATGCTCTTCTCCCTAGCCTGGTCAAGTAGGCTTCCTCGATCTTATTTAAAAGCTTTTTATAGAACCCACTCATGATCCTGTACCTGGAAGACAGTGTAGCACAGAGCAAGTACCACCTCCTTTGGAAACACTGAAATTAGGGTCTTCAGGCGCACGGACGGGCCTAACCCTACATCTCCAAAACTATAATGATAATTTAGACCCTGGTCTCATAATCATAACTAAATTCAGGAGTGTCAGTCTTGAGCTGATTCCCATCCCACACATCTAAATCAGATTGAATCCCATCCCAGCTCTTTTTCTGTTGAGATGTCCACCTCAGCCAAGGGATGATGTAATCTGTAATGAGGATGCAATAACCAAATAATTGCTCTGCTTTTAAGATCAGATGATTAATCCCCCATCTCACTATGTTGGCACTAGAATTCATACAACTGACAAATTCCCAATCATTTTATAATCTAAATATTGTACAACACAGTGCATAGCTCTGCATTGTCCATTAATTTCTGTTCATGTTGCATTGAGACCTGGTCTGCTGGGAGGTGTCCCTGCCCCTGGCAGGGGGGTTGGAACTAGATGATCTTTAAGGTCCCTTCCCCTCTAAACTATTTTATGATTCTATGTCAGGGTAGACTTAGTTTCCAAATACATTTTTGTTTTTCATGAGGTACTTCTCTCTGCTTTTAGCTTCACTTTTATATTATAAGATTGGTTACTTTTCAAAAAAAAAATAATAATGTGAGGAGTGGATATACTGTACTGGCCTAGATATTTCTGCCTCTGTTAAGAAAGGAAGGGTGAATTTTGCTTTGATGATGCTGCCCAAGCCAGTATTGTTTACTGAAAACAAAAAGAAAACTTCTCTTGCCCACTTAAGTGGGTATTTTTCTTCCCTGTGGAGTGTAGAGCAACCTTCTTTTACAAATCACCTTCCCAGAGAGATGAGAGGTGTTTTTTCAGTAGTGACTGTTGATCCTGGCTTGGACCTTTCCTGAGGAGGTGGCTAAGATACAATATTGTATCTTTATAGCTCCAGGCTATTTCTTGTCTCATTCCCATGCTCAAGGCTATTGACTTTTACATATTATCTTTTCTCTACTTAGTTGGCTTTGATAGGAGAGTGGAAAAGAATGCTGTGCTCCTGAAACTGTAGTAGAGAAAACATTTCCAGAAGTGGACTTGGCAAACTGAAAATGTGAATATCAATTTTTTATCTCAACTTTCTGCTACTGTACCTAGTCTTCCGCAGAGACAATCTGGCTACACAGGGTAATGGTTTGACCCTACAGAAGCCAATGGCAAAGCCCCCGCCGACTTCAACAGGGCTTCGTGCTGGAGGCCTAATTTGCAGGAATTCAGCATGATGTCAATGGAAATTGTTGACAGAAATAAAACAGCTTCTTACTGGGTGATTCTGTTCCTCCAAAAAATGAGCCCTTAGGTCAAACCAATTTGCTGAGACACACACACACAAAAAAAAAAATAAAAGGAAAAGAAAAAGAAAAAGAAAAATTGTTAACTTACCCTTGGCACACTCAACCTTTTGTGTAACAACAGAGAAAACAAATTAAAAACAAACAAATAAGACTGCCTGGCAAAAAGCCATCACTTTTATTTCTTCCCTCATTTTAATTGCAGTTGTAGACTAGATTCAAACAGGTTAGCAAGAAAAAAGACCCACAAGGTTTATGTTCTACCATGAAAAGGAATCAAAGTCTGTTCAAACAAGAAATCACGTCCTAAATCAATTGGGTGTCTTTGACTCCTTCCTTCTTTCCCTCTCTATCATGGAGTCTGGCAAGCAATTTTAAATGATAAATTGCTCCACTGGTGCTTAGCTCTTCTATAATTCTTCAAATTTTCCTGGGAGATGCACAGAAATTTTGGGTGAGGACTTAACACTATCCATGCATAAAGAAATTTGACTAAAGAAATCCTTAAAATGCCATCTTGATAGAAACAAAGTGACTTCTGATTGAGTTACGTAACCTTCAGTTTGTGAGGGCCTAAGTTGTCAAGTTCAAAGCCTTTGTTAAAACAATTTCTCGCTTATAGGAATTATAAGAAAGAAAAAAAAAATGTCTTTAAAGACCTTCATGGGAATAATAATCTTATGTCTTGGATGGACCCTTCAGCTCCCACTGCCCTTAGTGGCCTAAGTCAGTCCTGGCAGATGGATCAATGTAACTGAATTCACGGTCACCATCTATCTCAGGCAGAGAGGTAAGAGACCTCAAACACGCATTTTCCCTGTTAACATGCTGCTCTGCATCAGTGGTGCCCCAGAAGCATTATGCAAGAGTGCTCTTAAGCCTTGGCAATAGCAAATTAATTCAATTTATCTTAACCCGCTTTCCTCTAGGTCACAATGCATTACATTTTCACGCGCCCATCATTGCCTAAGAGCACACACTGGAACACTTACTCAATGTCAGCTGTCACTGGGCAATTTATTAAGCCATTATAACCTGGATTTGTGTCTGAGCTTGTTGATTTGTTACCGCTTTCATAAAACAGAAACGCTATTTCTGGCCTCATGAGCTGTGCCGTACAGCCATATATACATGCATGCACACACTACTTCAGCAGGCTAAGTCTGGCCTGCTTCCATCAAGACTGTGGAAGGATGGAGATATTAGGAAGAAGCCGTTGGGCTCAATCTCCATGTCTTTTTCCTGTGCCACCACTTCCATTTACACCAAGGTAGGGCCACTACCAAACCTAGATAGAATCATAGAATTGCTCTAGTGGGAAGAGACCTTTAAGATCATCAAGTCCAACCATCAACCTAGCACTAAGTTACTGCTAAACTATGTCCCTCACCATCACATCTACATGTCTTTTAAATGACTCCACCACTTCCCTGGGCAGCCTGTTCCAATGTTTGACAACCCCTTTGGTGAAGAAATTTTCCCTAATATCCTATCTAAACCTCCCCTGGCACAACTTGAGGCCATTTCCTCTTGTCCTATCACTTGTTACTTCGGAGACGAGACCGACCCCCACCTCTCTACACCCTCCTTTCAGGTAGTTGTAGAGAGCAATAAGGTCTCCCCTCAGCCTCCTTTTCTCAGATAGAGAAAAGAATATTAATGAGCAATTAAGAGTATCGATAATAGAGTATTATTTCTCTCATTAGAGTATAATTTCTCTAGCAATAGCTCAACCCATATAGACCCAAAAGGCCCATGAGATAACCTTAGCCTTTCTTTGTGCTTTCACCTCTTTAATTCCAGCTGAAAGCCAGTTGAAAATGGCAAGACATTTAAAAGTCTCTCTCTGCTAATACAGAAGTTACATAAGACAACCTCTGTTTTATGTGCCTGCAACACAGCAAAGCATGGCAGGGTCAGATCCTGCACTTGCAGAAACCTTGCGAACTCTAGGAAAATAAACAGAGCTGTACCAGTTTGCATCAACAAAAAATGCAGTCCACGTGACTGCACTTTATGCCTTGCCCGCTTCCCATACAGGCTTCCTCAACTACAACACTGCTGAGTTCGGTCGGAAGCTCTAATGTCTGCTTTTCCTCACATAAGAAGCAAGTTTAAGCCCCGTGACTGTGATCCTCAAGGCGATTTAAGCATTTCTCTTCCACTGATTTTAACAGGGGTTATGTAACTGTCAGTCTTTGAGGGACTCGGCCATTCTATTTTGTCTCTTCAGAATACTCGTTTGATTTTTGGGGGCAGTCTTGTGAGTATTTCTAAGTGATTAGCTCTAGCTGGTCTAGCCTCTGCGTCAGATGACTCAGAGTCGGGTTTAGATGTAAAAATAGAATTATCTCGGTAAATGGGGTAACTGTCCTTATTTCGTGCTCATCAATCACAGAGTAATGGCACTTCTGAACACATCTTCAGTGATAAGGCAAGTCAACTACAAGACAGCAACTAAAGGGAGAAGGTGATCAGAGTTTTAATAATGCCCTTCTGTGCAGTTGTCCCATTTTCCCTCTTCATTGGCAATACTGTGTTGCTTTAAAGCGTCAGCCCAAGACTGGGACACTGTTGTGTCAGGCACAATAGGGTCCCTCATGCAACAAAAGTTCCTGCTCCACAGCTCTTCCACAGTCTAACTTTCTGCCTTCACTCCTGGGTTATTTCCAGGAGCAAAGGAGAAGGCAAGAGGATAACTCATCCAAGCAAAACTGTGTAATATCATGTTAGAGCTTGGTTTCCATCATCCAGACCCTCTCAAAGGCTGCTTGATGTAAACAGTCCAAGAAGCAGAAGAGACATAAGAGACATAGCAGAATCTGATACTTTCTCCTTCGAGAAATGGATCGCTTTATCCATCTTCTGTGGGCCTGTGGCCAACTCTCAGGGAAGGAGACCAGCAAGAACTCCCATCAAGCTCTCCCTCTGTCACTCCCATCAATTCTGCTGTGGAACTAGTTGGTGAATATCTTGTTTCTCTTCTGTGGAGGGATTTCCATGTTGAGCAACGTATAGCTGAAATCCAGCCTCTTCCCACTGCTCCTCTTTCTACTCCAAACCCCATCTCTCTAAAACAGAATCCCAACCCCATGGCATGGGCCTTTCTCACTTGCTGGCCTGGCATGACACCGGTATCAGACGCCACATATCTAGCTTCATCCTCCACAGCCATTCATTGCCTCCCTGTCTCAAAATGATGAGGTTTCACCTTTAGTGTCTCTGACACCCAAGATTCCCTCCGCTCTCCATCATTGCACGTTCCTTTCTTCCCAAACTCAGAGCTGAAGCCCAGGTTTCATTCATCTGCTGCATCCTTTTAGCAGAGCTTCAGGTTTAGCTTCCCAGCACCACAACCCTTCTTTCCAACCTCTTTTATTCTTCACTTGCTACTGCCAGCCTTGTGGTTGAATCCCTGTGAAACAGCAAGCAAGGCTTCAAGTGTGGCAGCCATAAATTGCTGTCTCACCAATACAGAGGGAAGTTACTGTTTGCCATCAGCTCCATAGCTATTACCTGTCTTCAGGCCCTCTCCCTATGGCATGGATGAGATCACTTAGTAGCCTAGTTTATAACTGTCAGTGAGGGCTTAGACAGGTGAGACCTCTTCTGTTCTAGAAGAGATGAAAAGAAAACACATTCCTGGATGGGGTATCTCTGGAAAATTTCAAAATCCAAACAAGAACATCAAAACAGCCTATGTGGATGGTTAATCTCCCATGTTCATGGCTGCTACTGGCCATGGATGCTTAACACCCCAAACCTCTTATTTATAGCTTCTCTTTGCTTCACACACCCTTCTTTCAATGAACTGGTTGCTATGGTCTTGATTTAACCCTGGCACTGATTTTTGAAAGCACATTTGAGGTATCTTTTAGTTTTATTTTTTACTTTTAGTTAATATTTTCACCATTAGGGCCTCTGCTAATTAAGAAATGTAGCTCTAGTCTCTTCGTCTCTTCTCTCATGTCCATTTTACGGTCCTTTCTAGAAGTGTTTTAATACCTTTGCTGAAGTGAAATTTAAAGTGCTGGTGTGAGACTTGAAAAATAACTGGCAAACATACAATGCCTCCATTCCTTCCCCTTGCTTTCTTTCCATTGTTTTTTATTTCTCTGTATCATTTATAGGAGCTTTCTTTAGAGTGGGTTTTTTTTTTCCCTTCCCCTCTGTCATTTATTTTTTTTGCTGTAAAACTTAAGAGTGTAGCAGGGATCAGCAGATACAGAGATATCAGCAGATATCATCAGACTCAACTCCAATTAAAGTCAAGGGAAAGATTTCACTTTGTCTTCAGACAGAGTTCTGCCAGGCTCTTCCCCCAAACCAGTCAGCCAAAGTTCAGCAGATGTCTGTTTGTGCTGCTAAAAAGAGCCCACTCTCCTCTGTGTAGGTGGGAATAGACATCTTTCCCAGAGGATGTAACACAACGAAAGGGCTGAGTGTCTAGTATTCATTTCATTTTTACACAAGTGAATAAAAAGGTTTATACTCTTCCACATCTCTCCAACAGCCTGCATATCGGGGTGCTCTCATGTGAGGCAGAGAACATGGATCTGGGTAGCCTCAGATGGTGGTGAGCTGGAAAAGAAAATGGATCTGTCTTCAATTTCTATATATAAAATCCATGTCGGGGCCTGTAGCTGTTATCAATTTGACCTGAGCAAGTTTGTGTGAAAACTCCAATTTTTCACACTGAAAATATGAGATATGGATATATGTTCACAATTGCTAAAAGTCTAACCCTCCTTTGCAAAGAGGTTTTTTTTTTTGTTGGAATTTGATTGTCTTACTGGATTGCAAAATGAAAAAGATAAAAGATCTAGTTTCCCTTGGCTGAATCCTCAGCAAAGGCAAATTTGCAGAGCACAGAAAAAGTCAGCCTGAATTCAATCTGTAGAACCTGATCTTTCTTTATATCAAACTGTCGGCTTCTTTGTCTTCGACTAGTCTGGAAATGTAAGCAGTTCATCATTATGCTATCTAGATATTACAGTAATGAAACTCTATCAAAACCTATCCATAAAAACACACAAAAAATTCAAATGAAAAGACACTTGAAATGTTCAGTTCAATCTTTCTACCAGGTTTTCTGCTTTGTGTTTCATCGGGCGTTCTCCAGGGAGGGAAGGAAAGGGGAAGACAAAGCGTGGGAATGGCAAGATGGAAGGTCACCAGGCCCAGGAAAACTAATGCGAAAAACTAAAACTAGTAAGGAGGGCTCTTGAGTCTGGCAGTGAGTAAAACCCAGAAGAATGCAGGAATACACAGGCTGGAAAGTGGCACAATTTTTCATACGATGTGAGTAATCGTTGGATGCAAAGAAGCCACGTGTGGCGAGTTTCCCACAGAAATGGCCGATTACTGAAACAGAAAGTATTCTGAATGAATTGAACCAGCTAATTATTGAAGAAATTGGAGTGGGTGATTTCACAGAGCCCTCCTTGCCTGATCGTCACTACATCTTAGTGCTTAAAACCCAGATTGACTAATACACTTTAGTATATGCCTATTTTTAAGCAATTTAAGCAAACAGTTCACGCATAATTACAGACATACTTTATGACTGAGGGCATGACAGAGAGAGAGAGAGTGGTTTCGGTCTACCAATGCCTGTTGGCACCTTGGGCAATATGCTGTGTGTTTATGTGGCCTTCAGACTCTGCTGTTTCTACCCCTCTAGAAAATTTGAGGTCCTTACAGTTCTTTGTTTCCCACTGGAAAATCCCTCAGTGGGTTTTTGGAGGGCCAGCCCTCTCTGGAGGTCGGTCAACATGCTTCTACATGAGCCAAGGGATCCCCATTGTACCTAAGAATGAGCTTAACTGACTTGGGGCAACTGTGGGGAGCAGAAGACAGATGCATTTGTAAAACTACTGCTGCTGAGTTTCCTTGGTGCAGGACAAAGGGCCTGGGCCACTCTGCACTGGTCCTGGGATCAACGATCATTTAAACCTGCTACATTTAGTTATGAAAACAAGCCTTGCTAGTCAACTCAAGGTTTCTGCCCCATAAAAACAGGCTGAGTTTTTCCCCTAAGCAGCAAGACTTTTCTTTCTCCCAGGAGTGGGTTTATCAAGAAAGAAAGACCAAGGACTTCAAGGAGGCTATGGGTGCAAACATCCCTCTGTAAACATCACCCAGTGCGTGGTGCATGCTCACATGGGGGCTCAGTGGTGCTCATGACACGAACTTTGGCTACATAGGCCCTGAAATGGTTACTGCCATATTCTCAGGCTCTGTTGACCACAGGAATTCCCAACAAACTTAATTTTTCAGCGTGTTCATGTTAAACTCAATACTAATCCAAAACTATTTGAGTTTAAAATGGCATAGAGTTAACACTGTAACCGAGATTTCCCACACTGGGTAAAATGAGGTAAAAATGTTTTTGCAGAAAAGCCTGTGAACAAGTTTTTGACTACATATACACCTAGATGTAGTGTAGTTCCTACCTGATTGGAGCATTTGTTGGTGGAGAGCTTAAAATATTTTTGTGTGGCTGGTGCATAAAACGTAATTTTAAATCTTCTTACTGTCACAGGTAACGGCAAATTTAGGAATTTGGTTCCTTCATCAGAAATTCTGGGAGAGTTCTCTGTTCATTTGGACTTTATAGCCCTGAATCTGTTCTGGAAGGGGGATGCCTTTATCCTTTTTTCCTTCAAGGAACTAAGTGCAGTACTTTCTCTTCTGAGACACTGTTACTGCTGTGGTTTTGCCCTCTTCTAAAACAGCACAGTGGTGAGAGCATTCAGTAAATTGACCTGATTGTTCAAGTCTCTCCTCAGACTGAATGAGCTCAAGGCCATATCTAGCCATTATACACAAAACCTTCAGTAAATTGTGTATTAGGCCCTGGGTACAGGACTCAGGTCTCCCAAGTCAGAACTGTATCCTGCAAGTTCAAAGCACAAACAGACTATTTATTTAACCTAACTCCAGCCAACCTAACCCAACCAAACCCACACAAACACATTGGATGTTACAAGTATTTCTGCAAACAGATGAATATTAGGAGAGGCATTTTGACTGGATTTCATGTAGGTATTTTTTACCTATGTCCTAAAAAGCTGTCCAAAATGTTGGCTCAAGACGGGTGCAGATTTTGCCAGGTGTTTGCTCAGCCTAGAGTGGCAAAGACTGATTTGTTCCACATACTTTTGTAAGCCTTCTGTATCATCCAGCTGTACTCCCTGAGCTGACATTTAACATGAAAATTCTCTGATGGGGAGAAACACACACAATGGTGGTAGCCATGGGTCTGCCTGAAAGCAGACTGGCTTCCTCGAGCTGTGGATTCTGCAGGACAAAGTCCTGTATTTATAGGCAGAAGTGTTTCTGGATGGACAGCTGAAGTGAACACTTCTCACACAGCTTTCTGCAGTTGTGCCTCAGTCATGACCCAGTGCAAACTCCCGCAGGGGTGAGAGGTTAGTTCAAACTTCATGGCTCATTGGGTTCTTGGTTCCTCTGCCAATTAGCACTGGCAGTTATCTGCGGCAGCAGATAACCGGGCAATTCTTTATTCCAGTTTATATATCATCCGAACCATTCACGGACCTTCACAATAAAACCTCATTACTAAAGAATACAGATGCCCGTGAACTATAGAGGGGAAAATAACCCACAGAGGGTCAGTGCAATGGGAATGCACTGTGCTGCAGACCGTTCTCAGGGAAAAGTTGGGAGCAGGCTGCTCTTTGGTATCAACTGAAAGGTGCTCAAGCAGAAAGGCCATTATAACAGTAGGGACAGGACTCAGGGTAAGGATTCAGAAAATTCAGAAGGCAAGGAAGAAGTTGGGTGGAGGGAAGAGAAAGGAGAATTTTTTTTCTGGTGCTGTATGACATAAAAAAACCCAGATCCAGAATGGATCTGCTGGAATACTGTGCCCAGTCCCATCCTATTACCAGCAAGCAGCTCATCTAATGTTAGGAATTTACTTTGGAGGGTTCCTTTTTCTTTTTTTGGATGACTTCTGATTACATCACTTTATTTTGGTGATTTCAATTTCCTGCCTAAATTTATTCATGACTAGTGTCTTCTTACGTCAATATGGCCTTTAGATAAACAGCTCTTCTCCCTCCTTAATGTTTGCTCTAGATGATAACACTGAGTTGGAAAGTGAAAAAAAAATATCCCAACTCCTTTATTCCCTTCATTTATCATCCCAGTGGGGAAATCTCACAGTTGCAGACAGCTAGTGTGGGATACAGATCCAGATGATAAATAGACAATGATGTTTACACATGGATTTCCTGCCAAAAGTCCTGCAGAGATCTGGTCGTTATAATCAGTGGAGATCAGAGAACCATCCAAATGCAGGTACTTTCTTCAAAGCAAGGTGAAAAGCTCTCCAGTCTCCAGTGAGTATATTAATTAGAGCTTGACTTACTGTGGTTGGACTTTATACCTGTAGCTCGTGTATATGTACTATACGTAAAGTTATCTGAACCTGGATCTGACTCCCACCTTGATGAAGAGAAAAGTTTAATTGAATCTCTAAGTACAGGACTGCAAGTCTCCTTCAACCAGGATAGCCAAGAAATTAGCACAGGACTGGGAGACGGAGACAGGATTGTCAAGAGCCCCAAAATTTTGTAGAGGCCCTCACAAGGGACCAGACGCCTATAAACTTTTAACCCTGCTAGTTTACTTTATGCCTTTTGAATACAAATTAAACTGCAGCAACCACGTTCTTGTTTCTTTCAAATGAGAAAAAAAAATGAAATCTTCCCAGAGTACTATCTCACATGCATTTGCAAGGTAATTTTTGGTGCATTAAGAGGGGCAACAGAATAAGGTGGAAATTTCAATGCGCCCGGCTACTTACTGAACTCACAAAGCAGTGTTCAGATTCTCCACTTTCAAATAGGATGACATCTTTTATGAAGACTGCGATGGCTCTCATTATGAAGGACATGAAGAGATGCATATGAATATAATTTCGAGTACAGTGTAGTTTTCTGTTGGAAAGAGATGAAATAACATTTCTGAATAGCAAGGCTTCTCAAAAGCATTATTTATCTGTTTACATGTTTCTTCTGCCAAGATACAGACTTACAATTAAACATTAGAAACCCCGAGACAGACTATGTTCTGATGTAAATCACTGCAAATCCACTTAAGCCTTTTTAAAGCCACCAAAGATGGGGCCATCCATACATCTGCAGCAGTGTTGCTGCGTTTCCAATTCTCAGAAAAAAGGGTCAAAATACGGAACGACAGAAACACGTCCATCACACTGCTCTCCATTGGAAAAGATAATGTTTCTGACTGAGCAAACTGTGCTCACGATAAAGGTCTGTTTTCTGCAGAATGTTTGTACTGCAATAATTCTTTTCAAAGTGAAATATTTTTTCAGGAAGAGAAAGAAATTCTTAGCAGCTGCTACCAAAATTAACACATATTGCAGACTTTCTGGAGCAATACAACCTATATTCTCACTTAAAAATGACTAGTTAATTATGATATTGAGAACACCATGGGGTTTTTATATTCCTTGCCCTCTAATATTTTGAAGGTGAATTTTGATCAAGTAGGTGGTTTTTTTCAAGCGAGACTTCACATCAGCTAAAGTGAAAGGCCTAATACTCTGGAAATGGGTACTTTGTACAGTCATCAGAACCGCAACAGACCTCACTCAGCAACATGATCAAATTACCACCTCTTAATGAGTCACTGTGCATTGGCAGAGTTTATGTGCCTCATCTCTGACGATGGCAAGATAGTGTGACCGAGCTGAGTTCCCTCTACTTGCAGGTGAAGGCAAGTCAAATTCTGTTGTTTCCCACAAATGAGGAGCGTGAACCCTGGCAGTTTCACCAGCTTGGCTGGCATCTTGTACCTTGTGGAGATGAGATGTGCATGGGTGTCTGATTCACTCTTCCCTTGTGAGAGGAGTGGAGAGAGCGCGTGTGCTAAGAAGTGCAAAGATGTTGAAGGGTGAGGTGGGTGTTGGTGTAAGTGTGAGAGTTACCCTAGAATGTATGCTGTTTCCTACAGCTTCCTTTGTGGGTGATGTCTGGACCAGACTGTCACACATTGGACAACCATATTGGACAACACATTTCAGGGAAGCCACTGGAGAGTGGCATGAGGAGAGGGAATCACACCTAGAAAGTTCTTCTATTTTATAGAGGTCTGTTTTTTTTCTGTTCTCCTTACACATAAACAACTTTACAATAGATTACCCTATATGCAGACTTATTCATTGTAGGCACCCAAATTTAGATGCCTGAATTTATTATAATCGATAGAGACTGAGGATTAATTAATTTCCTGCAATCTAGGCATCTAATGCCATTTGATGTGCTGTAGAGTATCTACCTGCCCATCAATCCATGAGGGCATGGGTCTCCTGAAGGTCCTGCATTATATCTGCTACCCGTGTGCACATCTCAGAGGCTCCAGCATGTCTAAAATAGCTCTGGGTGCCTCTGTCTTGCCACAGAGCTATAGCACTAAGCTCTTCTGAAACAGATTTTGGGAGGAAGTTTTGGGGTGTGATTCACCTGCCCCATTTCTAATACCTACTTTAGGGGAAATGCATCATTCCATAGTATCTATACATACCATACTGATGAGGTTGCTGTGGATTGTAACAAGATTATGAGATAATGGCCTCTAATACAGAGATCCATCATGTAACAACCTACATTTAATGAGATGAATCCTACTTCAATAACTGGATTGGGGTTATAACTCTCACACAAAGCCACAAATCACATACCAGAAAACAGTGATACCGAAAGACTGAGGAACTTTCCTCCCCTGTCCAATTGAGAATAACAGAACTCTTTTGCATCCATCTGTAACACTCATAGCCTATAACTTAAACAACCACTACGTCCTTTGAGTCATCTCCCTACCTATACCTTTTTTGCTTACATGGTCTTACCTGAAAAGACATAAAATGATCATAGCAGCCGTGAGAGCAATGAGTGATAAGGTATGTCCAATGGTGTAGCCGGTCTTGACTGTGCCATAGAACGCTGTTTGCTAATGTGAAGGAAAGAAACAAAACAGGTCTGTCAAAGAGCTGCAAATGTGCGTTCCTAAAAACACCACGACTGAGCTTTTACTGACTTTCTTGGTGATACAAGGAAATCATCCTACTCCATTACATACATCAAAAAAAACATCATCAAGGAAATCATCCTACTCCATCCACGCATCAAAAGAAGCCTGGCCAGCAGGTCAGAGAGGTGATTCTACCCTACTCCGCTCTGGTGAGACCCCACCTGGAGTACTGCATCCAGCTCTGGAGCCCTCAGTGTAAGAAGGACACAGGCTTTTTGGAGTGAGTCCAGAGGAGGCCACAAAGATGATCACAAGGATAGAAAACCTCTGCTATGAGGACAGGCTGAGGTAGTTGGCGTTGTTCATCCTGGAGAAGAGAAGGCTCTGAGGAGACCTTACAGAAGCCTTCCAGTACCTAAAGGGGGCTACAGGAGATATGGGGAGGGACTCTTCATCAGGGAGTGTAGTAACAGGATGAGGGGTAATGGTTTTAAATTGAAAAATGGTAGATTTGGATTAGATATTGGGAAGGACTTCTTTACCCTGAGGTTGGTGAGGCATGGGAACACATTACCCATGGAAGCTGTAGATGCCCCATCCCCGGAGGTGTTCAGGTTGGATGGGGCTTTGAGCAACCTGGTCTAGTGGAAGGTGTCCCTGGCAATGGCAGGGTGGTTGGAACTAGATGATCTTTAAGGTCCCTTCCAACTCAGACCATTCTATGATTCTATTGATTCTATGATTCTGTTAAAAGATCTCCAACTCCTTCACCCTTAAAAATTACATTCAGTAGAGTACATGACTCAAATACCACCAGAGTGAATAACAAGAATATGTCCAGTTGCAGTAGAGCTTGGATCGCTCCAAAACCAGGTTACAGTTACACAAGGGATAAGTTCATGCAGGAAGGAGTCTGATTTGACAGTTGCAGAGACAGCTACATGGTTATAATCTTGTGGAACAAGAATGACTAATGTTCAGTTAAACAGCACACTGACACATTGGCTCTGAGGTGGTGAGTATGATGAGCTTCATCTTATTAAGGAAATTTGAGGACAGAACTGCTCTGGAAATTGGTTTGATTTTGTGGAAGCTAGATATTGTGTTTCAGCAAGCAAAAACTTTAAATGTTCTCATTGAAATCACAGATGAGTTAATTCAGAAATAGATGGTGAGTTGAAAATTATTTTGTGGCTTTTCTCTTTGACAGAACACAGAAGGAATCTCTGAGCATGGAGCATCACGGGACTTAAATCCAGCAGGGAATCCTGGTCTAAATAAAATAGGGAAGTAAGGCAACAAAACCCTAGCTCTCCTAAGGCTCTCCAGCAGAACTCTAAATCAATATATTTTGATTTTCAGCTTAAAAAAAGGACAAAAGATCAGTTGGTATTTGGGCATGTGTTTTATCGCTGAAAAATACAAGTTTTTGCAAGAATCTAACTCAGTTTATGCAAAATCTAATTTTTCCAGCCCTTGGCTGACCCTCCTCTGCCCTCCTTGCCACCATTTTCCATAAAAAACCAAAACCAAAACCAAAACCACAAGGAGCAGTTTAAACAGAAAATCTAAATCCAACCTTGTTTGGGAAAACATTCTTTAATAACAGTGAGGGTTGACATTTTTATATGCTATTTTCATAGGCCTTGACAAGTACTTGGTACTTTACAGAACCAGTGAGGTTGAGATGAGTAGTAATCCTCTAGCATTTGCACAAGCCAGCTTGGAGGGGTGTTAAGACAGAGCTTTCAGAAAGTACAAAGGTTACATTGGTCATATCTATATTGCTTCTTAGACCACAGATCTCAGATACGGCTAAAAACACGGCGTCTTTACAGCCCCATTCAATGAATTCACATTGCTTCGGGTCAGTAACTCTGAATACATAATTCATAGCAAGGATTTCAGCCCAATATATCTACCTGATCTTGCCCATATGATGCCAGGAGGCTGCTACGATGATGAAGTCACCCAGTATGGTATGGTCACACCTAAGCCTTGCTCTTCTTCACTGCATGGAGTGACTTTTATTGCAGTGGTCATGCCACCTATTTACCCAACTGTCTTGCAGATTCCACCCAAAGCTAACTAAATATAGTCTTGTTTCCAGTCTTGTTTGAATTTGGATTCCCAAAGCCAGCTGAGACTTTTCCAAAAAAAGCAGTTTGGAAAAGTTCCCTCGTGTTGATTTTGTCTTTCTCTCATTACCTAGTTTCCTTCTTGAAGGCACCAGAGCAGAAGTGTTCCAAGAAAGACCTGGCCAGCAGAAGGAAGGAGGTTGTGGTAGGAGACTGAGTTTGAGCAAGAGGATGTTCCACACTCCATTTAGGAGACCAGAGAAATGGGCAAAAGGAAATTAAGAGATATCATAGGAGATGTCAGTAGTGGGGTGGTGGATGGAAACTCTCCAGTGTGAATACAAGTATAGACCTTTTGCTTCTTAGAGTTTTTCACAGGAGGAAGTTATTCACAGAAAGATCTTGGTGTTATTCAACAAGCAATTCCCTGCCCTTATATTTTACGATGACCAGTCCTTCTTATGTACAGAGAGATGACTCTGCATTCAGTTTTAATGTAGCATATGGGGTCATCTCTGTTCTGGAAACAGCACATAATGACTTCCCACTCTTCATTTGCACTTGCTAATGACAACCACTTCCTATTTTACAGATATCAAAGCAGAGAATTTGACCCAAGATCATCAATGAAATTGGAATTTCACTCAGTCCTTAGTTTACTAAAATTTTCTTATTAGAAAAAACAGAGGGACTTAAAGAAGTGAAGAAAATCCATGCCAGTTCTAGCTGTAGACCTAGACTGATTTACAGAATGCATACTAAATTTCATCATTTTCTCTCTGACTTTCTAAGTTTCTGCTTAATTTCACAGGAACATGATAAAAACAATTAGTTAAGGTAGGTGCTAAACTGAGATTAACTGAGAATTAGCTTCCTTGGTTTCTGTTCAGTAACTTCTACATTTGCCCCTTGGTAACTGAGATTAGAATGTAAAACATTTATGTTTGTAAGAGAAAAAGAACTGAAATAGTACTATCAAGTCTTTCATGTTTTGGGTTCATGTCACCCAGCCTAAAGTCCTCTGGGCTGCCTCTAGAGTAAATGCACAGAAGTCTCTTTGGAGAGAAATGTGGGGTGAATTGACCTCTGGAGGTGTCTATTTTCTTCACCATGTTCAGATAGAACCTATGCCCCATACCTAGGTGTATACCCACACCCCTCTGTGTGGTGTATACTCCCTCTCTGACGGAGACAGAGTATATGTGGGGTGTATACTCCCTCTCTGACGGAGACACGTAAGGCCTCTGATGGAGGCACTCAAGGGAGAAGCTATGCAACATGCCTGAAAATGGGACAAGAAAACAACCCCCCCTTCTCCCCATTTGCTAATATATGTTTTTTAATGGTCAGGTTAGAGAAGGAATCATCACTGCAAAGACCATAAATGCATTATTTTGCACATGATCCGCTTCTTAGGGACTGCCAGAATTCACAACTAAAATCTTACACACAGCCCTTAGTTATTTTTCATTTTTTTCTTGTTTCTGACTTGACACCAGTAGGTGTTAAAAGTGCATGAAGTGTTTTAAGTTTGGAAGGTTATCAGTCTGTTCTGGACCTCATGTCCCATACAGCCTGCTGTTCTCCTTTTTTTCTATTCCCTTTACTTCTTCCTCCCCAAATTGACAGCCAAGTCAACAACAACAAAAATCTATTCTTCTTCACAGGCTAGTACTGCATGTTCACCCCCCTCAGCCACCTTTCACACAAATTAGACTTAAACAGCATGACAAAACTGCGGAAATAGAGAGAAAATAATTAAGTAAGAATTAAAAGAACACAATACGTGTTCTCTTGGTAACGCAGCACTCTGGCAACGCTGCAATCCATTGGGTCGCCAAAGCATGTCCCAGGAATTCCCAAATCCCCTTGGCAGCTGGAACATGAACCAGAGCTCTGGATGAAGGACCTTCCCAGAGCATTGCCATAACAATGGCTTTTGCAATGCGCAACTGATGCCACACAGCTCGATCTGAGAAACGGGACACTTGAGCTTGTGAAGTGGTGGCTGACCTGAAGGCAAACTAAGGCTCTCTTCAGTAGAGCCCTCACATTCTTTGTGCAACTTTCCTTTTGCTATTTTCTGGTTTCTTCCACTATTAAAGCTGGCTCAGTTCTGTTCAGATTCTCCATT
Source organism: Limnodromus scolopaceus (assembly GCA_028565335.1). Taxonomy (NCBI): domain Eukaryota; kingdom Metazoa; phylum Chordata; class Aves; order Charadriiformes; family Scolopacidae; genus Limnodromus; species Limnodromus scolopaceus. The sequence goes on from JAOXNO010000013.1 coordinate 3,113,910, forward strand.
AACTCTGTGAGTGCCTTGGTAATGTGTGACCACGCTCAAAGACCTCTCACCATAAATATTCATTCATTATTGAGATTCCTATGTCCAACATTCACAAACACTGACATATCATACAACAGGAAAAAAAGCATGGGCATAGGTTTAATATAAACACACGGTTGCAGTGAAATATAATTCTCTTCTGGCATAAGAGAGCCTGCCCAGGGAAGTGGTTGGGTCACCACCCCTGCCCTGAAGGTATTTAAGAAACGTGTAGATGTGCACTTCACGGCACGATCTAGTGGCAGAGATTGTAGGGGTTTTTTGTGTGTGTATGGTTGGACTCGGTGATCTCAGAGGTCCTTTCCAACCATGAAACTTCTATGATTCTGTGATTCATAAGCTTCTTCTCTTTAACTACAGGGCAGTTATAGGTGTCTAGTTTAGACTAGTTGTTGCACTTTTAGTTAGCTGAGGTGAATCATGCTTCTAGAAACATTTGTTATCCTCTTTAAACTTTACTCTTCGTGACTCAGCATGTAGGAAACCAATAACCAACTCCTTCCTGTGTAATGACAATACTCTGTATAGCTAATTATACCTAGGTCAGTGATTACTAATTTACATACCGGCAGTACCACAGAGGGCTTGCAGATTTCCTTACAGAATTCAGTAACGCTGCATGAAAATTTGTGTGCTCCCTACAGTTTTCTAGATCTTTAGCTGGATGAGATCAGAGCAGCACTGATGCAAGTGACTTATATCCTTTTATCCCATTTGATTGTTCGATGCTTCTGTTGGCCTATAAATACTGGAATCAGCATATCTACTTAAGGATAAATATAAACATGGAGGGCTTGTTTCGAAGTTAACATGGAAAATCAAGCACCTGAAGTTATGCGTGGGCATCACAGAGGCACTGGTATGATCTTCTCAGGTGCTGATTTCCTGCCACTCCCCTGGAAATTAAAGGGAAGATTGTCTCTCTGATGCCACATTTGATCTCTGCTTCAAGGGATCCTCAGGAGGGCCCTTCCTTCTTGAGGAATCAGAGTAGGAATGGAAAAAAAGTGGGCATGGGAAGATCATGTGATTCTGATACCAAACCCTGATAAATCTTGATATCTACCCATCCAGGTGTACGAACCTCTTCCCCTGGAGTGCTGTTGGAATCATATCCACAAGCTACGGCATATGGCGCAGGGTACACATCCGTCCAGCCCTGACTTGTACAATTCCTGGTCACATTCCCTGGAAGAAAAGAGAAAAAAAAGATTTAAAAAGAAACGTTCAGCTTGCTGTTAAACAAGTGTCTGCCTTTTTTGATTCAAATGCTGGAGCACATTTCTTGTAACAATTAGAGTAAAATTCTCATACTTCTCTGCTACCAAGAGTCAATATTGCACAGAACACATAAATGGCAGGGACCCACCGGGTTGTAAAGTTCAGACTGCAAAAACAAGTACATTTTAATACTGAGGTGCCCACAAAACATCTCTTCTAATGGTACTGTAATGCCAATTTTACCCAGACCTTTGGTTGCTGGCACCGCACCAATGTTGTTTGAGACCGTTATTGTCATATTGCCTTTGTTCCTGGAAAATCTTTCATCTAAACAGAGCGGTGAAGTTTTTACATCTTTCACTTCACTCACGAGAAGCCAAGACAGGTGTAGATGAAGTGCTCATTTTACATTATGCAGGTAAGGTCAGAGGTCTGGGAACTGAATACAGCCCTCAAAACCCAGACCTTGACTGCAAGATGAGCCCTGATCAAATGTGATTCCTGGGAAATCAACTGCACTCTTCTTTAAGAACCAAGCACTTCAAAATTTGGCTACAAGGGGAGAAAAACCAGACACTGACAAACCTGCATTGTCTGTTTTAACATGTATTCTCAAAGGCAGGAAGATATCCTGGACTCTTAAGCAAATTGAGTACCTAGGGCCTCCAACCAGCTAACAAGAGCCTTAATTAACATAAGGTTGTCTCTCTCTGTCAGCCAAAACTGACAAAGCTATGAAGTTTGCATCCCTCTCTGGTACTCTGCAATTCCTGACCCATCTGGGATTGTAAGGGGTTGGCCAGCGCAAAGCATTTCTCACTTTGTAAGACATCTCTGCTTCCTGGACCCCAAACCCACACATTGGTTGGGGGCTGTACAGGCATCAATCAAGCAAAAGAAGAGACCAACAATCTGACCAGGATGGGCCTTACCCTAAATGGTTCGTAGTCTGTAAGGCCAAGATAGATTTTTTTCACACAGAAATAATAAAGAAGTAATACATCCAACAGTACGTTGCAAATTGCTCCAGCACCCGCTCCGACCCCTCACCAGTTCCTACCCTGTCCATCTCATGCAAATCACATCACTGTGGCATTCCTTTGGTGTCATTTATCACACAAAACCACCTGCCATCCCCTACTGGAAAACTGGTACAACAGACCAGAATGAACAAACAGTAGTCAAACCTCACTTCTTAGATTAAGAATCACATCAGCGAAACTCAAGAGCTTTGTAAACATTTCCAACAATAGGCATCTTTGCACGTGGGACCAATAAAACTTCTGCAAACAGGAGCAAAACAATTATGAAGCTACGAGACATGAAAATATTCACGCATCACCTCCAGGATGACAATTGAGTCATCCAAATGTCTTTCTAACCATAGATATGTCTTGTACTGAAATCATCAGCAGCCTGTCCTCTGGATTAATTCACTTCCTGAATTCCTGTGTCAGATAGGTTTTGACACCTGTCATTTGTCTTTACAACAGATCTAAACTTCTGGAGATTTTCTTCATTTTAACAGCTGCTCCAAAAGTAATTAACTTTAGCACAGGTTGGTGGGTTCCTGTTCCCCAGGCTTTTCCTTTTTTCATTGTTTGCATTTCTCTTTACCAGGGTTCATATCAGGATCATAAGAGATCTTGTGCAAACAAATCAAGGACATGACTGTTCAGTAATTTTTTTTTTTTTTTTTTAGGTGTTATGTAATTTCTGTTATTTCTTCTTCATTACAATGGATCCCATTATCTGCACTTTTCTGCTTCCTCTTTCCTGCTCGAGACTCCTCCCCTCTGTTTGGGGATGCCTTTAGCTTTCACAGTGGTTTTGATTCTTTTCTTCTTACTCTCAGTGAACTAAGGGCTGCCTGTTTTAGCTTAGTTTCCTCATATTTCTCCTATTTCTTCTTTTTAAGTGCACTTCCCCACTATTGTTTGATTTTTTTTGGTAATTCCTCTCCTCCCTGCTCTCAAGAATACCTTTCAAGTAGTGTGAACACTTTAACAGATGTGGAAACTCAGGTAGAGGGAATCACAATGATGCAGCATCACTGAGATTTAATAAAAAAAATAAATTAAAAAAATCCCAGATTTTAGGGAAACTCACTTCCTGGAGAAGCTTTTTCTACCACTACACGCTGCTCATGTCACTTTGTGATGCACAATTTCACACACATGGCGAACAAACCTTTCTAATAATGCTCATGTTCTTTACTAGATGCCTGGGGAGGTGCAAAAAGTACAAGGAGGATGGGATATTGTTTATGAGGTGCTGCCACTGATGCTGCAGCAATATACTGCTCTCCAGCTCATCCACAGCCACTCTGCCTGTGGCAAAGAGGAGGTAAGGCAACTAGGCTAAACCCTTCTCATTGTAGTGTAAATTAAGTGAAATCTCTCTATGGCTGCCAAAGGGGTAAATCCTGCATGTTGGGAGCTATCCTGGCTCGACAGACACACAATAATTGCTAAGATGCAGTAACTCGATTGTGTATCTGAGTCCTGAGCAAAGCATCACAGGGAGACAATTAAAAGGATCTCAGCACCTCAGAGATCTTTCACTGCTGTCTTCTCTCCTTGCAGATGCCAGGACAAAGGAGTTTAAAGACGAGGTTTTAAAGGGAACTCTGGAGGTGGCAAATATAATATCCAGAAGTAATTCTTAGCCAAGCTAAAGAAACTCCAGCTATTGCTGGAGAACCAGGATGGGATATTAAGCAGTCAGCTTTCCAAAAGTATGCTGTGGTACAAAAGCCACTGCTTACAGAAGGGAATTACAAGTGTAAATATGAGGCTGGACCTTTGGCTCATTTATATTAGTGTTTATGACAGCAAAGGCATAAAACACGACTGAAAGGCGAGGGGTGAAGCAGCAGGCCTGAATAACCAGTTTTTGGTAGGTTTTACTGCAATGGTGTCTTAAAGGCTGTGCGTAGCACGACGGGTCAGAACTATTTCATCAAATCCTCACATTTCTTGTTCCAGCCCAGGATATGAGCTCTGCCTCTTTACAGATGTGCTGACCACGGAAGTGCAAACGTGTTAGTGGCTTCAGGTCAAGCCCCAGCGAGACCAGCAGGGGCTCTCCCAGGCTTAACACCAGCTGGTCTGCAGCACGCTAAACGCTACCCAACTGCAAAGTTAAGTAGACAGGATGAGCCATCCACATCAATGCAAACTGCTGTATATATAATATATGGAATCATAAAATCAAAGAATTGCCTAGGTTGGAAGGGACCTTTAAGATCAATGAGTCCAACCATTAACCTACCACTGCCAAAACCACCACTAACCACATCCCTAAGCACCATGTCTACCTCTCTTTTGATACCTCCAGGAATGGTGACTTCACCACTTCCCTGGGAAGCCTGTTCCAATGTCTGATAACCCTTTTGGTGAAGAAACGTTCCATAATATCCATCTTAAACCTCCACTGGCACAACTTGAGGCCATTTCCTCTTGTCCTATTGCTTGTTACTTGGGAGAAGAGGCCAATATGTGTATGTATAATAAAGCATGGCTTTTCCTCATGCGCTACCTCTGCCTGTATTCCTTGAAAATCTGCTTGCAGTGTCCATGGCAATTAATGATCATCTATACAAAGCAGGAAGAAAGACTACGTTTCCTCTGCACGCTTTTGCATCTTTCTGGTATCATGTCTGCTGTAGGACAGGACCTCACCATCTGTCCCAGCAGCTGCTCCTGGTTTAAGTAAATGCTTCTTTAGAGTTCAAAAAGCCCTCTCTAATTTTCTAATCTGCATGGTTTGATGGCATGCCTATTATGAAAATGGAATTGATAGTTGTAAGCAATTAGCTGAATGCTCCCATCTTTCTTTCCGATTAGCTCGAGTAGTTCTACAAAATCTGGTACACAGCTCACAACTATCCCAAGCGGCTTTTTCTCGCTTGCAGGGTGATTCAGAAACTCTCTGCTCTGGATAGCAAAGACAGAGGGAAGGAAATCCCTCTCAACAAAACCAAGTAGGAACGGCTAAATTCTAAGATAATTTTTGGTTAAGAAACACACCTGCCCCCATTTCTTTTTACCATTAAAAAATAAAGTAAATATAATAAAAAAACTCACAACACAAAAACCACAAACAAACCAAAACCTATAAACTCATGATGGAAATGTCCGGGTATTCATTTTTGAATACAATTTTTGGATATTCAGAATTTTCTAATTGTTTCAATTCAACTTCATATGAAAGAAGCATTCTCCTCTTTTCTTCTCCCACACCACTCTTATCTTTTTTAGTTGGTTTGACAAATAACAATGAATTGACCGTATTGATACTGATCAGGAGACAAGGAGGACTTTTTTGTCTTTAATCCCTGTCTCCCCTCCCCCTCTTATCCCCGCAATTAGGTGAAGGTCGAAGAGCTGTGGTAGCTTCCTAGGAAGCAGAGCAGGTTAAGCAGCTAAATGACTTTATGGCATTGCATCTTGCATATCCTGGTGATGGTGGAAATATCTTCTCATCTCCCTCAAATTGAGGGTGCACATGAGCCAATGTTGCACATACTTAACCACTGAATTTATCTTATTCCTATATCCTGTATTTTTCTTACCTCTTTCTAATAATTCTGATAGCTCTTCATACTTTTGGCTTTCGCTTGTATCTTCCAGGTCTATCACCCCTACCATTTCTCTATATATTGTGTGAAAACATACCCCCATATCCTTATTTTAGACCTGATGATGGACAATTTCATTAAGAACCCTTTCTCTCATACACAATGGAACAATCATCCCCACTGACTTTCCCCACAGCATTCATGATTATATTTACCTCTGACTTATACCCTTTCAATCCACATTTTTCCAGACAGAAGAGCATTAATCTAACTACTCTGCTTGTCCAGTGTCTGTCCATACCTCTACTCATACATTGTTCCAATGATGGTGGGCCTATTCTCCTTTGGACATGAATCTCCCACTACCATCAGCTCCACCTCCCATAAGATCTTCTGGCTTTGAACTTGTTCCCTCTACTGCCCACACAAGCATCACAGAGGGATCGCTCCAAGTCTTCTTCTTCTGCCTCCAGGATCCTCATAGCCCTGTACAAGGGGTCTAACTCTGCTCTGCAGTGAATATTTATGTTCATCGCTGGTCCTTGGGAAAAATGGATAGACATTCTTCTACGGCAGAACACTGCACACACAATTTATTAATTGGGATAGACCTTCTGGAACAGGAACAAACACATTCAAAACTTCTAATTCAATTTCCTGATTTATAAAAGTATTTGGGAATGATATGGAAGAGACTGTGAATCAAAACAACTTTGCAGATTGCTTTATACCAACCAGTCAAGGGTCTGGTTGAGGAATGACATGAATTATTCATGGCATAGAGGAAGAGAAGTGAGGCATTAGTGGAACCAAGATAAAAACAGAGCATTTTCTTTATAAAGGGTGTTTGATCTGGGTAGGAGTTAAACACTAAACGGGTGAACTGAATAAATGCAGAGAGATAACTGTATTCCAAGTAATTTGTTGCCTATATCTAGCTCTCATGAGGGTTTTCTCTTTCTTAATTTCTTTTTGCCTCTCATCTGTTTCAAATGCACACTTCAGACTCAGAAATATATTTAAAAGTTTGTGTCAAGGGTGAGGTTTTAGCTCTTTGATCTTAGTGGAAGAAAACCTCTTATTGGCTTTTTACAGGAGCCTGAATTCATACAAAGAGATATAAGGTCAGTAATTTCTAAGGGGTGTTCGCTATTGTCTCCCCCTCGCTTCTCTAGCCCTTCCCTCTAATAGCTTCTAAAGGAGAGGGGAAGGTCTTCTCTGAGTAGCAATCTGTCCTGCTTCTCTGTCATCATATTCCATGGTCAGAAATCGATTTTTTCAAGCAGAAGCTATAAAAGCAATAGCAGCTCTTATCATTTACTCTCTTTGAGATGCTGCTGAGCCCACAGGAACATCTCTAGTTCCATTTTTATCATTGATCTGTCCTACTGTTACGTGGAAACACCTGAGACTTTGACACCTATTGTTTGCACTAAACTGGATGCTGAAGTGGTTAGATCTGGGAGAAACTTGTGGGGTAAGTCATGACAAGATAGTTTCCAAACTTGCTTGATCTACTTCAGTCATGACCTCACAAGATCATTCATTCAGTACAATTTCTGCCTCGTGTTTCATGCTATTTCATATTTTAAGTATGTCACAATTTCATGCCATAGTACAACCTGTGGCGTGGTGTCAGCATGTCACACGACAGACAGAGCCTTCAGTTTCTTCATTTGTTCTTTTTCATATCACTTGGCCTGTAGTTATTTCTGCCACATCTCTGCTCCCCTGAAGTTTACTGCACCCTGGATGCACCCTCCATTTTCCCTCCTCTTCCTTTCCCCTTCCTGCACATCATGTTTCTAAGTGTGAAGATCCCGATCCTTAATAAATACAGATGATTCCTCCCTTCATAACACCACATGCTCCCCTTAATTAGGCACCTTTTGTAAACTCTGTTTGTTTTCTCACACCGAAAGCAAAGCTATCAAACTCTAGGACAATTTTCTCAATAGAGTTTTTGATATTGCAATCACAGTATACTGGGAAATATTTACAAGAAAAAGATGCACATTCCTGGGTAGGTGAGGATAGAGCAACTCCACAAGCCATGGGCTGGCAGTGGGCTTTCAACATAAGGACCTCAACAGAGTGGGCACCGCTATCACTGGACTTACATGACTTGGGTTGTCCCACAGTGCGGTGGGAAGGTTCAGATACTGCTTACAAAACCTCTCAGCACCAGTCCTTCAGAACAGCAGGGCAAACATATCATGACAGCTCAGCCGCAATCAAATCTCAAAGGTCTAAAGCAAAACCAAGCTGTAAACAAGCCATATATCCAGAAAGCCACCTGTTTCTTCAGTCAATTATACCCCTGCACATTGTTGGAGCCTGCTAAGAGGAAGGGTTCACTCTTAAATGAGAACGTAAAATCAACACTGATCAGTGGAAATGGGATAAACTAGTGCTGGTTTCTGCCTTGGACCTTCTGTTGTCCAAGACAAATGAGAAAAATGAACATCAAACAGTGCTGGAGGCTGCCTTGATAGGCACAGGGAGCAGGATCGTTGGCTGACCTCTCCCCTTTCCTCTGACTTTAGGGTGGGCTGGGCAAATAATTGGCACAATTCCACGTAAATGAGAAGGTTTCCTAGAAATTCTGCCTTTGTGATAAAAAGGCACATGCGCACCGAGCATGAGAGCAGGTCAAGGGCCCTCAGTGAACAAACCTCCATAGCAGATACACTCAACTGCTTGTTTCCTTTTAAATCAGCATTGTAGTCAATAACTAGCAGGTCTGGTTCATTTGGGGGTTCTTGATGGCAGTGATAATGTCTTCTGCTTATCTTATGCCATCTGCTTATTCCTTTCCTAATTTTATTCTCTTTTTGTTCCAGTTTCAAAGTCAACATAGAAAAAATGAGAAAAGAAATTGAAGAAAAGAATGCTGCCTTGAGAGAGATCAAGATATTTTTCAAATAAATGAGAATAATTTTTGGAAGGTGCAGAATGAATGGGATTCTGCATTTTTGGTTGTTTTCATCTACTCATGATAGCTTTCCTTTGCATAAGCAAAAGGTCAGAATTTGTCTCACCTAACTTTTGCTGTAGAAACGTAGGGAGCCTAATCTAAAGTAGACTATCAGGTTCCCTGTGGAGGCCATAATAGACATCTAGAGGTCATCTTACCCCTTCCTAAGAAATGTCATGGGATAACCCATGTCCTGAAAGTTCTAGAAAGAGAAATTAGACAAGGATTTTAGATTAGATGCTTAATGTTAGGTGCACACAGTTCAGTGGAAGGAGTGTCATCTGTATGTTTAATTAATGAGAAAGACAGGCTGCAGAAAACCAGCTCCCTGAAGTCCCTATCCATGTCCTACTTACAAATTTCATTCAACTATCCCAGAACATGGCTACACTCTGCCCCAAGACTCACTCTGAGCCAACATGGACTCAAGTGTGTTTGGAGGGCTCCATACAGAGCATGCAAGGACCCTGAAAGCTTGCAGGTGGCATCAGTGGAGCTACCTGTAGTAGCCTATTTAACCAGTTGCTTCAAAGAGGGGTTTGTTCTTATGTTATTTCACAGGGAGGTCTTCCCTTTGCTCTGTGCAGTTGTGTAGAGCTGTGTGTGTGTACCAGAACTGGAAGGGCTGGGCAAGCAGTGATGGCTGGGTATGGCTTCAGTCTGAACCATTAGGACCTGGATATTAACAGTAAATGACATACATCCAATGATCTTGACTCAATTACCCATCAAATGTAGACAAGTTCTGTTTCCCTGTATCACGCACACCCAGTGCTTGGCAGTGTATTTCTAGCAGCAGGAAAGAGTTGGTGTTTGATGCAAAAATGAAGAAGACAGAACAAGTAAGGGGATGAAAACATTACATATTGGAGAATGGGGGTAAATCAGGAACTTGTGGAGCAGGAGAAGACAGACATAGGTGAATCTGCAGTGAGAACAATGCTGGGTTTGTTTCAATGCACTTGACTGACACTGAAGGATTCTGAGTTGAACTATGCAAACTCGTGTATGTTGGGGTGCTCAGCTCCACGCAGGGAAGACATCATGCCTGGGCGTCCCTGGAAGTGGCACTACTTTCCTGTAGAATCCACAAAGCTCTGTTCTAGATGGCTTGAAAATAGGAATATACCAGAATTAACGATGAATTGCAGTCCATGCAGTCAGTAGGTCCATTAAGGACAAGGAAGGGAAGTGGAACAGGAAAGAGAAGTAAAACATATTAATGAGGACAGGGAAAGAATAGCAGAAGTAAATTTAGAGCATCAGAGGAAAAAATGAGTTTGGCAATCCTGAAACCCAGAAGGGTCTCACTCTTGCTGAGTGGGATTCAAGAACTTGGCTTTCTCCATCCCCACCCCCTTAAGTCAATTAATCTCATAGTTGAGGTTTAAAAACTGTCAGTGCTAATTTTTACTGTTTGACTTGTGCATGATGGACAATTTTCTTGGAGAAACTGTGGGGAACAAATCTCTATTATAAATGTCATCTTCTGGAATGCTCTGGTCAAGGCATAGCAAGCAATGCACAAAAGGTGCCAAAAATAATTTCATCCATCTCCCTCATATGGTACTGACGAATGTCATGAAATAATGAAAATCTTCTGAATTTGTGAATGGCATAAAAATTTAATGTCAAATGACATCAGGACTATACTAGGCATTTTAAGGTTTCTAAATGCCACGAGATATTTTATCCTTTATTTACCATGAGATAGGATATTAATCATTTGAAGACCATATTCTCCATTAGGCAGGAAAATCACATTAACTCTTTGTTTCCCAGTATTTCATCCTTTTCCTGCTATAAGTATAAAGAAGACTTTCTCTTGCTCACTACTTTGGTATAAGCTTTCATGTTCCTGCAAAGGGATCAAAGAATAAGGCATAAAAATTAACCAGATGATTGATTTCCTTGAAAGCTATTCAATGATACTCACTACTACAAAGGAAGAACTGCTTCACAAACTTTAGTGGCATTAATTTTGCAACAAATCCTATGAAACAAGAGTCAATCTTTCCCTCCCTTTATTTAAGACTATATCTGCTTTCCAAATTTGTATATGATTACACAAAGTGCGTAGCTTAAAGAAAATCAAAGCTGTTGTTTCTGCTTTGGAAATGGCATCAGTGTTCTTTGTACATAGAAGGAGATGCTAGCACGTATGCTCTGCAAAGGTGGGATTCACCTGTATTTTAAGACATTCACATCTGCCAGAGCCACTCTACAACCATTTGATTATAAATGGTGAGAAATATGTGGTTTATCAATTTTGTTTAACTCATCTTGAAACTGAAGTCTGAAAGTCAGCTGAACTGCACCTCTGAAGAGTCTGTTTCTCACCGCTGACTGTAAAACAAGCTCAGAGATAAGTTTACATACAGAAAAATCTAACATCAGTTGACATGGATGTCAGTCCAGGTTAGAAATCAGTTCCATAAATACAAGTATCTTAGCACCAGTTGAGGCATCCTCATAGATTTCTTAGAACCTCCAGGGCATCTCAAATGGCACCAGATGTTTGTTTAAGAAGCTGAATGAAGCCCTCAGTGACTGCAGTGTAGATGTCTACCTGCAAGCATAGTGTCTGCACTTCTACTACACTCAACAGAAAATTTATCAATACAACAAAATGATATCTAAAAAGCTGTTCAGGTTCCTACATATAGTTGTCTGTTGACTGCACTGTCTAGATTACTGTTAATGCTAGTGGAATCCCAGAAACCCATCTCCTACAGAAACAGCTGCACTACAAAAGGCAGAAATTAAGAGTGCTGAATCCGCTTTCTCCAACAAAGAAAGTCACTCTGTGCTTTATCATATTAAATGAGGAAAAATAGGTATTTTCATGGTGCTGCTCATCTGATCTCCTTAAGTGAGTAATCTATGATGAGCTGAACCATGCCCTAGCCACCACTGACCAAACCAGCCAGCTCTCCAGTGACTCGAAACCCTGGATGACAGTCAGATGCAGAAAACTACATTTAACCAGAGGAAACTCATCCAAAGCAATGTGAAATCCCTCTGGAAGGCTGCTGACATTGCCAGCTGCAAGGCAATGTCAGCAGCCTAGATGACATTTGCTGGGCTCACTGCTCACAGAACACCACGAATGCCAGCAGCCACACTACAACATGGGTATGCAGGGAAGGGTCATGGGTTGGCTTGTGTTTGAGGCTCTTTCTTGGCATAGCACATTGAGACAAGTGCACAGAGAGTCCAAGTGATGCCCTGATTGTTCCTGGTAGAGTCTGGACTTCTTCCAGAATAGGAACCATTCGCTTGCCTAAGCATAGGTTTTCTGAGACACTCTTAAGTACCTGAGACAGCCCATGACATGTGAACTATGAGAGAACTTCATCTTTCTATAGCGGAACCTGGAGACTACCTGAGATGTCCTAGGACATCTAAGAGAGCAGTAGATGCTTTTGAGTGGGCAACTTCATTGAGTCTCATAAGTCTATCCTAGAGCAAAATTAAAGGCATCCCACTTTCACTAGCTTAAGTTCAACACAGCCACAACAAGAGAGACAAATATATGATCATATATATATATATATTCACTATAATATATATTATAATTTTGTCATTGCTTTGCTCTGGTAGGATAAAGTATTAGAAAATCTTCTTCGGGAGTTGTTTGGTTTTTTTCTTCCCGTTTAACTAACTCTTCTGAGTCTCTAAAATCCAGTGAGCGAATGCTGTACTCAGGAGAGGAGAGGGCACAAAGCATCAACAGCAGGCAATTATTCCACATGGCTGGACCAATGCACAGGGGTCCCATCCTGCAAGCTGTGATATTACCGCAGCTTCTGCCTGCTTTCCCTGGGTGTTGACGCAGCCGCGATGAACTACTGTGAAGCTTTGCAAACAGGGAATTTTGAATTTCCCTTTTGGGTCTGGAAAGACTTTTGGTGGGGTCTTGGGCAAGTCATTTAATCAGCATGTGCTGGTTAATCAGTGCAGTGTCCTGGTCTGTTAAACGGGGATGATATTGTATCCTACCTTCCATTCATAATCTACCATACGTGTTTGGACTGTAAGGCTGCAAAAGTGGAGATTTATCAGCTTGGTCCATAGTCTGCAGTGCAAAAGAGCTTAATTCTCTGTGGAGGCCTGCAGGGCTACTATAATAAAAATAGTAAGCAATGACTATGAACTACCAGAAGACAGAGAGTCCTGTTGCTGCATGGCCCTTGAGACCTGAGTTTTAAATTAAAGCTTCCCAGAACACGCCGAACAGTGAGTTAAGCTACTTTCTCCATTAACCTACCCTGCCCATTATTTGTCAGGTTAATTTCCTGGCCTGTGGCCAAATTCATCATTTCAGCAGAAAAAAATTACTTTATTGCATACAGTTTCAGCTGGTTTATTTTATGTCAGAGACTTAATTAATTACAGTGCTAAGCTCTTCATTTTGTACAACAAACATACTATTACACAGGTGGATTCAATTTTCGCTGCTCAACATCCATATTATTGGATTGCACCAGGAGACACTTCTGCTTCCCTGTGATCCAACATAGCACATGGTGCTGCAAGAAGGGTAGGGAGGATCCTCTAATGGTTTCAACATTCAAATATGGCTTGGAAACCTCCTTACCTTGTGCAAAGGGCTTGTATCTCCCTCTGATTATACCAAGAAGCTTCCCGTGTGATGTGCTGTGGAACCCCACAGGCAGTGAAGCCACAAAACCATTTCACTGAGATGAAGTGTCAGGTTTGGCTTACCGAGAAAAGTGGTGAGGAATCTGAAGTACTTTGGGCATGGCCGTACCACAACTTCTCCAACCTCTGCTTCAGGCCAGCACGTGATGTTGTCCCATTGCCTACTGCAGCCTGGGGAGAAGAGAAAAACAGATGGTAGAACAAGCACGAGTGGTATCTGCTGGAGAGAGGAGAGGAACCAGGGTAGAGCAGAGCAGCTGTGCAAAAGCACGTGGAGCCTACCGCCGTGGTGGAGGCACCTTTTGGAAGGAAAGGCATGGAAATATTTTCTTTAAACTTTTAGCTTTCAACTTCCCCAGTCCCTGAAATTCAGCGCTGGTTGTGTCTGTAATTTCCCAGAAGTCAGCACAGAAGGAACAGCAGATCTGTGCAAGAACCAGGCAAATCAGAGTTAACAGATAACAGTGCCCTTTTTGAGATGAAAGGGTCAGAAGTGCCTAATTAAGTATCTCTCTTCCTTGCCCTTATCTCTCCCTCTTGCATTAAAACACCTGATCTGAGCTTGTGAAACATTCCCTCCTTTCTCTGCTTCCCCCAAACTTCTGTCACCAGCTTTTTCTTCTCCTTGAAATGGTATCACTGTGCAGGGGATGTGCTCAGCAGGAAGGGGACACTGATGACAATCAAGAGATCAGAAGCCAAATCCCTTCCCAAGAAGCAGCTTTTCTCCTTAAAAAGGGAGAAGGCAGAAACCACTCCTGGAGACTGAGGAGGGACAGTGCTGTCTCCAGGAGATTTT
>JAOXNO010000013.1:3128295-3183836 GCA_028565335.1 Limnodromus scolopaceus
GATTTTGTTAAAATTAAGCACTTCTGAAGATGTTTTGAATAGAATAAAAACTTCCTGAGAGAAAAAAAATCACCAGGCATGTCCTTCCTGTGGAGTTATAATATGACTTTGTCCTTTTATTTCTGCTTTCTCAAAAGATATTGCATACATGCTGCACTGCTGAATAATGTAACATCAGCACTGACGCCAAAAGGAGCTGGCAGACTTGAATTAAAAAAATTCAGACGTGTTTTTGCCTTGACATGTTATATATATTACAGTTCTTACTAGAATTTTGAAAACTTTTTTTTTTTTCCCTTTAAATTTCCAACAGACAGGAAACTTCAATTGCTGCCTGGATTAGATAGATGGGTTGTCAACAGACCTCACTTTTTTATAGCACCTCTGCTCTCGGTTATTTGTCATGCCCCATTAGATTGCAACACTTCCCCAAATGTGACTAACGTGTTGCTGTTAAGGTCAACAGCCTAACACGAGAAACTAGAATATGAAGAAGAAAGCTTTGAGAAAATACTCCTCGCGTGCAAGCAAAGGGAACTATGAAAACCACTGCCAAGATGCATTTCTCAGTAATTATATCCCAATCTGAAATTCCTCCTTTAAATCACCTTTTACTACTTGAGCTAAAAAAAAGGCTGGTGTCATCATCACTCTGTTCAGACTGAGGCAGCACGCTGTCTTAGATCAATAAAGAGAGCACACAAAAATGCTTTGAAGCTGAAAAAAAAACCCCTCAGCTTGCTTTCAAAGTTATTTTACAGGTTTTTCCTTCCTTCCTTCTTTCATGAGCAAACAGAACTTCTTAAACGAAGTCCTGAGGTGAGTTTATCAGAGCTTAAAAA
This sequence comes from Limnodromus scolopaceus, assembly GCA_028565335.1. Lineage (NCBI taxonomy): Eukaryota > Metazoa > Chordata > Aves > Charadriiformes > Scolopacidae > Limnodromus > Limnodromus scolopaceus. Next base: position 3,129,138 of record JAOXNO010000013.1, read on the forward strand.
AATGAATAATTGACAGTATCTTCTTTGTGCACGCTCTTCTGTAGCATTCATTAAAATTCAGTTTTCAAGTTTCTAATATCAGGTGCAAAGCTCAGTTTCCACAGCATCATACTTATCTGCCGCCAAACAGCCAGCAGCTCCAAGAGTATTAAGATATTAGATATTCTGCCCATGGAAAATTGATGATTTCATGACAGGATCTTTCATGTTTTACAATCTTTACTTCCATCAACCTCAATGAATTATAGTGCACCCATTACCTCAGGACAGGTTATAATGCAAAATAAAATACCAGGTGACGGTATCAGATGGCTTTTAAAATGTCTTGAATGAAGCACTTTGAGAATTTTTGTGATCTGTATCTTTTGCTCCGTTAGAATTTTTCTCCACAACCTGTGATGCATGAAAAAAGCTATTAGGGGTTCACTTTTGTAAAAAAGCTCTGATTAAAAAAAAAAAAAAGTGAAGACATACAAGATTGCCCTTGCAAAACACACAAAGTGGATCTTTAAAAATTATTGCCTCTGTGAAGGCCTCTCGTATGTGCCTATGAGCTCTTCCAACACTGTCCTTCCTCACTGATCTCCCTAGATGTGCAGCGGCCTGGAAGGGTCCAGGTTTTAAAGGTGGGATTCATATCCCTAAATATATGCATCTAAAAGTCAGATCTGTAAACCTGAAGATGCCAATGGAAACCAGATCCCTGGATGGCACTTCATGTCACTGTAGGATGGTTATCTAGAGTTCAGCAAATGAATCATACTTTGGAGGTGGTGGTGTTCTCTCCAATGACGAGAAGAGGGTCTGCGTGAGTAACTCGAGTTTAATGAACTGGAACAATACAAAGATTGACACCGGGTTTGCATTTGTAGTTCAACGCTTGCAGCTTACCCTGTCACCATCCCATTGCACCATCAGGCAAAAATTTGTGCCTGTCCATCAAATCCAGGACACAGACAACCTTTATCAAATAGAAAACCATTTTCTCGAAGACTTTCTCCAACACTCATAGACCTTACTCTATCAAACCGCTGAGGTCAGGGATTTGGCTGGCAATATTCAGTCACAGAATAATAGAATCATTTTGGTTGGAAGGGACCTTTAACCTAGCACTGCCAAGTCCACCACCAAACCATGTCCCTCAGCAGTACGTCTACCTGTCTTTTAAATACCTTCAGGATTGGCGACTCCACCAGTCCTCTGGGAAGCCTGTCGCAATGCTTGATAACCCTTTAGGTGAAGAAATTTTTCCTAATATCCGTCTTAAACCTCCCCTGGCACAACTTGAGGCCATTTCCTCTTGTCCTATCACTTGTTACTTGGGAGAAGAGACCGATCCTCACCTCCCTGCAACCTCCTTTCAGGTAGTTGTAGTGTGTGATAAGGTCTCCCCTCCGCCTCCTTTTCTCCAGGCTGAACAACACCAGTTCCCTCAGCTGCTCCTCACAAGACTTGTGTCTAGACCCTTCACCAGCTTCGTTGCCCTTCTCTGGACATGCTCCAGCACCTCAATGTCTTTTTTGTAGTGAGGAACCCAAAACTGGACACAGTACTTGAGGTGTGGCCTCGAGTCATGTCACTGTGACAGACGAGTACCTGAGAAAACTATTTGAGGGCAGAAACAGCTGAAACGTGCCTTGGAAAAGGGAAATCGCTGTCTTCCCTGTGGCATCACTTGGCCTTTGTGGATATAATAAAGATGACAACTTGTTTTGCCTGATGAAATCATGTTTGGCAATTTCTAAGTACTTTTCCATTAATTAATTATAAATGTTGTCTTCTCCCTTGCAGTCAGTATCTGCAGGGAGGATGCAAGGGTATTTATTAAGCCCTACCCAAGGCAGCAGGTAGAAATGAGCCATGAATACACCTACTGTTCAACTCCATTTCAATCTAAAGAACTCCTCTGCTCATTTGCTTGTTACCAAAAGCCAGGGAATACACACTGCCAAGGGCTGTGCTTTGCTTCAGAAAGGATCAAAAGTGAGTGATCCTGGGTTAAAACAAGCGTGTGACTGTTTCAAGCCAGTAGCATTTACCATGCCCCTAGGTAATCAGGTATACTCTTTAAACTCTTGTCATCATAAATAGATAGACATATATATAAAAGAAAGCCTTTTCCTTTTAAATTATTTTAACTGTGACTTCCAGACACTCAGCTTTGTTGCCTGGTTGATCGTGAAGTGCTCTCCGGAGCCAAACATCTTCTTCTGGAGGACTGTGGGTAGAAATCCTTCACAACTCTAATGAAGCTGCCTTTTAACTTTGCTTCAGATAAGCAGATCAAACCACTCATCGCTGCACTGCAAGGCATACAACTAGTGTAATTACTAGCAGCCACCTCTCTCCCTCATGAAGCAGCCTCCTGAAGTCTTACTCAAGGAGGACCATCAATGAACAGTTTGGAAACTGTTGGCCACGTGCTGGAGCTCAGATCTTTACACCCAAGAGCTCAGCCTCTCTCTTTGCAAGCCAAATGCCCTAAGTGCAAGCCAAGGGTAGCACCAGCCTCAGCTGAGCTTCCCAGAGCTCTCCCCTAAGAGGCTCTGACTCAGAAGAAGTGGCTGAAGACCACTGACACAGTCTTGGCTGCAGTGAGTTCGGAAACCCCATCACAGCTGCAGAAGGTGATAACCTTTTCCACTGTCTCTGCTAAATGTGAATCAAAGCTCAAGCCCTCATTTCCTCTCTCTTTAAAAGGTTAATAAACAGAAAACAGGTCAATCATTACGAGGCACAGGTATAGAGTGGTTTGCAGAACCAGCAGACTAGAGCACAAAAGCCATTTACGTGAGTCATATCTACACTTACAGCAAATATACGGTCAAAGCTTATCTAGGAAGCAGCAAAGAATAACTTTCCTTCATGAATAAACATGACTTCCAGAGCTCTGGCATGGCTCTGAGATGTAACTAGGTTTGGCTGAGGAGAAAAATGAATGGCAGTAGGCTGGTGTCAGGCACTGTCTTAGCCCAGGTGAACTCCCAATTCAGAAAAAAGCCCTTTCTGCACATCTCTCATTTGCACCAAATTCTCCCTAATAAATGGGGGCACTCCTGGCCTCTTCTGAACGACGTTCGCATACAAGACTTTTGCTTTTTTAATCCATGTTCAGACGCAAATATGCCCATTCGATGCCTGGCATCTCTCAGGATCTCTGCATGCCTCTCACTACCCACAGGTACAAAACAGGAAGGCAAAGGCACAGCTTGATTAAGCCAGGCTGAGATACCACTGGGTACCATCACAGACTGGTGCGCTTGCAAGGGAAACTCATTTTCACTCCAATTTGATATCAGCAGGTGGTTTCCAACCTCTCCGGAGTTAGGACTGTAAATAGCTATTGGGTGACATTTATTCCCCCACTTACAAGCTCATGCAGAAGTGCAGCCTGGGTGCTCACCTGTGGTTTGCCCAGTTTGGTCTCATTACAACCAATTAGCACTGCATCAACCTTCTTGTCCCAATCAAGCACTAAGCTTTTGCCTGCCTAAAGAAAACAAACCCTAAAAGATGATGCCTGCAATGATCTACTGACTCGGTTCCAGAGAGGCAGCTTGAATTCAGTTGCAGTAAAGGCCAGGAGCTCTCATCGTGAACATTGGGTGACTACTACTTCCCCAGACTCCAATGAGCAGGGGATAATCTTCTATTTAACTCTTCAAAGTTACATGTAATAATAAAAAATATCTTAGATTCTTTTTCTTCCATAAATCTTTTAAATTAAATGCAATTTGATTTTGCTTCTGAACACATGGAAATTTTTAAAATTCACAACATCCTGGGCCAAGGAGTTGCACAGTTTAAGTGTCCACTGAAAGAAAAAAAATACATCTTCTTCTGAATTCACTTTGAACCTGCTCATTGCTGGTTTCATAAAGAATTGCCTAGTTCTTTTTAAAAGACAGAAATATTCATAACATAACCACAATATCCCTTTCCCTGGGGAGAAAAGTCCTCTTTCATATCCCTCCTCAGGCATTTCTTTTTCAAGCTGAAGTGTCCTAGCCTAGTTGGTTGCTTCTAGCAAGGAAGGAGTTCCTGATCATTTCTCTCTTGTACCTTTTGTGTTTTTAATTTTACCCTGTCCTGCCCTGCCCTGGACTTGCAGAATAGGGTTTTACCTTATTCTTCTGTGACAGATTGGGTTTGACCGGGGCTAGCTTGGCTCCAAGGTTTCACTAAATGAATCCTCCCACATTTCCCTGTAAAATTTAACCCTTTCCCTCTGTATTCCCTGCTGTGCCCTCCTCCCCTCAGCCCCACTCAAGCAACCTGGGCATCTCTCCTCTCCCAGCTCCATCTCATCACCTTTTTATTTTTATCAATGCTGACAGTCTGCTCTGAAGCAAACCCATCCGCTCAGAGCTCCCCTTTCAACTTTCCACGGCTTTGCATTTAATTTGGATATTTTTTGCCTTTTGTGCTGCCTGCTATCACTCCAGCACTGTAGGCAGGATGTGACAGAGAAACCACTTAACTGAAGGAAAACCACAATCCTGCCAGGGCATGCAAACCCCTGACAGTGTAGCATTTCCTTCCCACCACTGATGTGCTCTTCGTAGCGCAATGATGCTCCTTTATTCTTCCCTTAGTGAGGGATTTGCCGTTCCAATTCAGCAGAAAATGGACTCGAGCAATCACAGAAAGCAAAAAGGATCCCCAGATTAAGGGTAAGTGAAAAGAGTTTACCTTGGACTTTGCCTCAATATCTGTCACAAAACAGAGCTATTGGTTTCATTTTTTCCCACTCTGTGTACATGCTGGAGAACACAAGAACTCTGTTACTTGCTACAAAAACTGGTTTGCGCTTCTGCAGTGGCTTCCAGCAGAAGCTGTCCAAGCACTCAACAGGAAATGTTAAAAGATATCTTTCTTCCTAAATGTTTGCAGAAATTTGACTCAAAGACGTATGAATGAAACCTCACCTTAAGCCCCCAGACTGAGTCATTCTAAACAGCGTGAAAGAAATCACCAGAGACTATTTCTGGAGGATTATTTTTAAGCACGAAAATCCTATGAGTTTTTCCATCATCAACGTCTACCAGGAAACAAGTTAAAAAAAAAAGTTTCTAATCTTTCTTTAGCTAACAAAAAACAAACACTTAACTTCTTTCATCCCTCTGGATCACTCTTTTTACAAATCAATTTTGTGAGCTGAACCCTTCTGCCTAATTCTAGAACATGTAAACTGAAACAAAAGATCCAACATTCAAGACAAAGATTTACAAAGTGGGTTGCCAAAAACATAATTTATCTCCTCAGTAGTATCTAAACAAGAGATAGATCTCTAGTGCTCTGACATGGAGCATGTTTAGAGAATTATTCCAGGGCTTCTTCATTCCTTGCTCAAATTCCCCTGCCTTCCAGAGGTTGTAGAGGACTAGATCTATAAAGAACCAGACTTTTAATTTAGGTACTTACTCTTCCTATAGGGCTTTTCCCACGTTCACACCTCCAAACAGCAATTCATGGTCAAGATGACTAGGCTCAACCTCTTGTAACGCTTTTCTGACTGTTGGGGAGGCAAGAGTGACTACCCTGACACTGTAAGTTCTAAAACGGTCACCAAGGCTGTAGCTTCTCCATACCTCACTGTCTTGCCTACCAGAAGGAGGCAGGGATGCTGCAAGGAGGAAAGCATTAGAGATTTTGTGGGTCTTCCTGATAAAACAGGCAAAGCAATGACACAACACGAGTGCAGCAGCTGTGAAAATCAGAAGGATTTTCCTCAGCTTTTCCAACATTTAGCTCAATCTGCATCAATTCCTTGACCAGCTTGAATGTATACGGCAACTTGAATGGTAGCATCAAGATGAGAGCTCAGGAGACCCGGCCACTCCAATTAAGTGTAAACCCTCTCATTGACCAACTCAGTTTGACTTGCTCATTGAAGGCAAAGAGGCAAGTGACAGCCCCTTTTGGCAATGAGCTCACAATTTAGCAATCTGGAATAAGCTGTGGAGAGGAGAGCTCTCTCCTACTGCAATTATGGCATGATTGAGAGGAATCCTACCCTCTTGTTACTTTAAAGGATCATCCTGTACCTTCAAGACCAAATGCTGTGCTTTGCAACAGAGAAGATTTTCAGCCAACACTGTGTTGCTCTTCTTCACGATAAGTATTAGGCTAAGATATAACACCCCATTGAAAAAAGGAAGGGTAAAATGGAAGTTTCCTCTACACACTCTAAGTCAAAGACTGCCTGTCCTGCTACTAGAACGATACTGCAGTCCTTACGCAAAGCTGGAGAGAGCTTCACCGTGTCAAACCTTCATGATCTGGCTCTTGCTTATTAAATGTGCTGGAATTTGTGCTGGAAATGTGTTTCTCGCCCATAAATATAGAGGAACATCTGCAGAAGCAGGAGAGGTTGTGTAGAAGCACTGTATCTTAGCTCTGGACAAGAGGAACCAGAAAGCTTTGGCTTCACATGGAGGCATATATAATAGTTAGAAGTCAAGAAAACAGAAAAGAAAATTAATTTGTGAGACTCTGATAATTTAAAAGCTTTCCATAACAGAAACCCTACTCAGGCCTGGTGGTTGTAAAGCGTGGTACCTCTGGCCTCAGCTTTTCACGCGCTCCACAATTTCACTTTTCTATGTTAAAAGTTCTCGGTATCAAGAAATAAAGGCATCTGGATTACAGAAAGCCTGATGCATAGTAAAAATCAGTGGAAAAATCTCTATCAGCTGCAGCAGGTTTTGGATCTCGGCCATATATTATAACGGGAGCTCAATATAATTTATGGCATATGCAGCGTTTTCCAATGTACTTATCTTATGTAAAAAGGGGTGGACACTGTCATGAGAGTGCTCTGATACAGTCAGCAGGAAAAGAAAAAAAGAAAAAAAAAGACGAGGAAGGAAAGATTTCTTAACCAGAAATCTGATGGGATATGAGGGGGACGAATACAAGCAGTTGTCAGAAACAAAAGCTCTGCATAGATGGATTTCATCTGAGCAATTATCCAGAGCTTTGAAAACGTTTAGAATTTGCTTTCCATTGATCTGTTAGCAATGGCATATTTTCCTTGTTTTTATAATCTTTGCATGACTAAGGCAGCGTGCATTTATATATTACCTTATGCTAAAAAAAAAAAGTAACCAAAAATCTGATGGCATTTAAAAATGGTACATACCCTCCAAATGAAAATGCCTTTTTCAGTTCAAGACTTATGTTAATCCCAACAAACCACAAGACAGCTGTTCCCATGTCAAATAGACACTGCTGTTTATTAGAAAGCTTGCAGCCAGGACATGTCAGCAGCAGGAAAAACAAAAGCAAAGCCTCCACCCCTAGCGAGTATTAAGGCAGAAAACAGATGTTGTAACGTCTTCTCTCATGATTGTGTCTGTAGAAAGGTGAGGTCAAGGCAAAAATCAGTTCCTTAGTTCTACGGGGAAGAACGATGAGGTGTTGTGTAGATCTGTGTTTGAATTTCATGCTGTGTCTAGTAGGTGCCTGGAGTTCAGGTGACAAGGTGAGCTCAGACAGCAATGAGCAACTGAGGAGGTGCCGCTATTCAACTGGGAATGAGCAGTCCTCAGCGGAGAGGTGCACCCTCCTTGAGCAGTGGATTGCCAAGCAAGGATGGACAGTCAGATAACAGCTTTGTAGGGAAAACACCTTTGAGTACTATTTCCACAGAAAGAGACTTATGGCCTGGAAGAATGGCCATCAACTTCGGAGTGGATCAGAGCAATCAACCCAAAAGTCTGGGGGCTGCTCATATCTAAGGGTTGAAGCTGGTTTTACCACCACGGCAACAGGTGCTTCCTTCTCTCGTTTCAGATGTCAGCTTTCCTAGTGTGGCCAAGGGAAGATTATCCTCTGAAAAATACAGGGCAGATTTCTTCCTTTTGAATTTCCAGAGAGCAGGCCTCACCTCTTTAAGTGCTGCAGCACAAAGAGTTGGTGGCTGAGAAAAGTCCCAGAGCAGATGAGGAAAGCGTTAATGAAGGAAGACCATTTGGAGATACCATGCAGTGGCCTGTCCTTACCGTGTATCATGGCTACTGTCCAATAACTGGAAGAAAAATCCCTGCTAAATAAAAAACACCTTGACTGTGACCCTTTGTATCACCTAGACCAGAATAATAAAGTACAGTAAACAAAAAACTAAGGAAAGACAACATGGAAAGAAGTCCTGCAGGTCGCTTTGCCTTTAAAAAGATCATGAAGATAAAATGAAGGTATCCGTTTCAGACTGAACTAAATTGTTCAACAGGCTACATTAAATATGTTGATTAGATCCTCAAGGATTGATTTAGCTGACCAGAAGTAGTCATTTAATACCATTCCTGACATCCCAGCATACATGAGATTTTTGGAGGAGCTGGTAGATACGGTACAAGACTTATGAGAGCCCTATGCAACTCTGAAATAACGACTGGTAGACATGCTGATTATTCAAGGAACTTTGACACGTGGCTAAGGGCTCACAAGAGTCAACTTCCGTCCAAAGGTCTGCTTATTTTTCTTCACTTTTTTCTTAGAGTGCTTTGAACCACGGGGACAAACTACCTGCTTCCCCTGCAAGCAAAGGTCTTCTGCTGATCTTCTCAGCCTAGGGTTAGGTCTCTCCTAAATGGCAGCACCAGTGCTGCCTTATATTATTACCCGGAGTCCCCCTGGGACATCTACCAAGATGTATATTTCCCCTGGAAGCTACCACCCTTTATATCTGCCAGTGGCTCATCTGAATGCTCCCTCCACTACCGAGTTTGAAAGAGCAGCTTTTTGCTAACAAACCCATCCATCCTCATGTCTGTGAAGGTGTAAGGAGCACCCACATGGGCACTTGGGCATGTCTCAGGGATGTACCACCACCCTGACGCAACCAGAAAACACAGCATCTCCCTAGCCTGGGGCAAGTGGTCAATCCACCCCCTTCTCCACCCTGCTGTGTGCACTACCTTGAGCACTTCAACACATCAGCCACATAGTGCCTGCTCTAGTGATGGAGCACCTGGAGAGATGTTGATAACATACAAATCTGACCGACACATCATCTGTCCCAGGAGGTCTTATGCAACTGGAAGGTGAGAATTCACTTGAACTTTTGCAAACAAGGAACTATTAATTATTTCTTTTCTTACTGCACTATAAACAGATGGTGATGAATAAACAGACTCCTAATTTAAACTTCATTAACGTTTTTCCAGCTTGACTTTTAATTTCCATATGTTCACTGCTTCTTCTCCCATCAAACACGCCTTGACTTCTTCAATGGAGACTGACAAAGAACCCCAAGCTCCAAATTTGGCTTTTCAAGCCAGCCTCTGCTCTAGGCCCGTGGAACAGCAAAAGTAGTTCACAGGGAGTAAACACCATGGGCCATTTCCTACCCTGATTTCTTTGCATTTGACAATGTTGGTGATGAGCTTGCAGGACAGGTCTGCTACCCACAAGAAATGTGATGTATGTACAAGTTAAGCAGATACGAACTGGCACTGGGAGGGGGATTTGCACTATAATTTTTTTTTTTAATGTTTTCCACTTTTCTGACTTTTTGATCAGGTTTCAAATCCTGCTTGCAAGACAGACAGGTCTAGATTGCAAATATAAAGTGCGGTGCTGAAGTAATTTAGGTATCAGAAGCAGCTCAACTGTAGCAGCTCCTTGATGGCTACTGGCAATTTTCACTGATGCTTAGAAAATCATCTCAGCTATCTCCACACTACTGAACTGTGGGGAAGAGACAGACTAAATGCTAGTCTGACTCTGTGAGATGCTGACAGCCTCCAGCTGTGAAGTTCTGATCTTGTTTCACTTACAAATCACTTCTGCAAGAATTCAAGATCCAAATCAAGCCAAAATTCTTCCCTTTTGGAGAAAAAGAAAAGGTCCTGAAAAACCATAGTACCAGAAGTTCAACAAAGGGAAATACAAAGTCCTACACGCAGGAAGTAATAATGTCCTGCATACATACACACTGGAGAGTAGTTTTCAGAGAAGGACCTAGAGGTCCTGGTGGACACCAAGTTGAACATGAGCCAGCAGTGTGACCTTGCCACAAAGAAGGTGAATGGTATCCTGTGCTGAATTAGGAGGAGGACTGTTGCCAGTAGGTCAAGGGAGGCGATCCTTACCCTCTGCTCAGTGCTGCTGAGACTCATCTAGGGTGCTGGGTTGAGGTCTGGGCTACCCAGTACACAAGAGACATGGACTTACTGGAGAGACTCCAGCAAAGGGCTACGAAGAAGATTAAGGGACTTGAGCATCTCACATATGAGGAAAGGCTAAGAGAGCTGGAATTGTTTGGTCTAGAGAGGAAAAAGCTCAGGTGGGATCTTATCAATGTGTATAAATATCTGATGGAATTCAGAGGAGAGCAAAGAAAACAGAGAGACAATGGACATAAACCAAAACCCAGGAAATTCCATTTAAACAGAAGATTTTTTTCACTCATTAACATACTTGAACACTGGAATAGGTTGTCTAGAGAGCTTGTGGAGTTTCTACCCCTGGAGATATTCAAAACCTGACTAGACATGTCGGGTCTGAGCAACCTGATTTGGTTGGCTGTGCTTTAGTCGGGAGTTTGGACTAGATGGCATCAGGACGTCCCTGCCAACCTCAGTGATTTTGTGATACTAAGCCAAGGAACTATGTTAATGCAGAAAACCACAGTCCATCTGCTCAGGTCATCAGGCTCTGGTGTTGGGAGTCTTCTGGGGTTTAAAAGCCTCCTGTATGTTCTTAAATATTTTCCTTCATACCAAGCTTCCATGCCATTAAAGTTATCACCAAATCTGGGCCAGAACTCCTGTGCTCAAGTGCTGCCTGATATCCCCACTGCTTTTTCACAAAGTGCTTTCCCCTTACCATACAATGCCATGCTTCCTGCACAGCAGCATGGTCTCCAGAGCTGCTCATCCCACCCAAACATGAGTCATAGTACCTTGTTCAACTGCCATTCCTAAATGACTCTCTGCTTCTGAAAGAATATCTGACTGCAGAGGGAATTGATTAGCTATAATGCGGTAAACAGATAATGAGCTGAGCCGACCTACCTAGACACAGATAATGAGCTGAGCCGACCTACCCACACCTGATTGCTTTCCTTGGCTTTTTAACAAAAAAGTGAGGGTTACCTTTTTTTTTTTTTTTTTTTTTTTTTTAATTTTGAGTGCTTCAAGTTGAATGGTTTGTAAACTGCAGCCATGGAAAGGGGGAAAAAAACCCAAACCCTCTTTGCTCGGGGATTATTACACAAGAAAAGCAAGAGGAAGTCAGCAAGAAGCAACGCAATGCAGTGGTGAAACCTGCCTTGCCACAAACTTTTAGGAGCTCAACTACACTTCACATGGAGATTTTCCACCATCTGTGGACCTGAAAAGTAAAATGCCCTTCATCCATCCTCTCCTCCCAACCCTTGGGAGAGCTCCCCTGCTGCTGCTGACTGTATTATCAGCTAAGCGGTTACTGTATTGTATACAGATGTCCTGGCTGAAAAAGTATCTGCAGTAAAAGCCTGGTTTTCAGTGGGGTGGGATGGCATTCCTCACTTTTGAAATATGTTTGTAAGCATTGTCCATGTAATGGAGAGGACTGAAGAACTCTATTTATTATAAGCTCCTAAAACTACACGGAGTACCCCAGGTTGTGGAGTTGCATTAGAATCATAGAATTGTTTTGGTTGGAAGAGACCTTTAAGATCATCTTAACCTAGCACTGCCAAGTCCACCCCTAAACCATGATGCTCAGCACCACATCTGCAAGTCTTTTAAGTACCTCCAGGTATGGCGACTTAACCACTTCCCTAGGCAGCCTGTTCCAATGTTTGATAAACCTTTTGGTGAAGAAATTATTCTTAACATCCATCCTAAAACAGCTTCATTGCCCTTCTCTGGACACCTTCCAGCACCTCAACATCTTTCTTGTAGTGAGGGACCCAAAGCTGAATGCTTATTTATTTTTTTTTTTTTACATTGCATTGGTGGGACATGCCACCAGAGCAGCAGCCCTGTATACTCAGAGAGCAAAGAGAAAGAGAAAGAAGACAGCCCAGGCTGCTGGTATCGCTGCAGCTGTTGGTGGAATGTAAACTCCTTTCAGCAAACAATTCTCAAGAACTTCACATCACGCTTGCCCAGCAGGGCAGCAGAGAGAGCTCTCATTGAAGGCATTCAAATCATGGGACTGACTCGGCTAAACTGGTGTCCAGGCAAGACTCCTACAGCCACTGGCTGCTGAAAATTTGGGATGAACTGGGAACCTTTTGAATGATGCAGCTGAACCCCCAGACCTGACCTTACAGCACACTGGACTTGCAGAAAGCAGCACTGCAGGGTCACTGGTGGTGTAACTGCACCAAGACACTGCTGAGCTAAATGTTCCAGCTCTTCTGGACACTGGAGCACTGACAGGACGTTAGGTCCTGCCTCCACAAACCTATTACAGCACTGCATTTCTTGGCACTGGCATATAGGGTAATATGGCTTTCTATAGCTTAGATGTAACCTGAGCATTCCCAAGGAAATCCCTAAGCAGCTGCTGGGAAAACATCATCCACAAAAATCTGCACCCGCAGATTGATGTACAATACTATATACGGATTTATCTGGCAGAAGAGAGGTGGAGAAAGAGAAGAGGCAATCTAACCTAGATGACATAAATTTTCTCTTTTGGGGTGTTATTTCTCCCCAGACACATAGTAGCTGCCTGTGAATTTAAATTGCGGGTGCTGCCAAAATTTTCTGCATTTTCTATTCCTCTCTCCCACAGCACCTTTATAAGTCTCAGTCATAAAATAGCTGGACACTTTCCAATTTCTTTGTCCTTACCTAACCTCTGATAGAAATATGAATATTTTCCTACCTATTTTAAAGGACGAAAACTAAGGGCTAGAGACCCAGGAGTCACCTTAATTGCAGCAACAGTGCTGCTGTAGTTGCAATAATCTATGGATATCAAGTAAGGCAAAGTTTGCAGGGAGACTGGCTGCGAGACTGGCATGGAGTGGGTTTAAAACATGCTTAGGGTGGGAAAAAAAGGCATCCACAGCTAATGCTTCACATTCGCATGACATCATTAGAAGCAGACATCATCTGGGTCATTCATGGTATTTTATCTAGCTTGTCCCAGCTGTGCCTGCTGTGAGAATGGCCCATTTCTGGCAAGGAAAGCCAGACACCTCACACAGAACCATAAATTTCACTAGTCCAATACCCAGGTATGTCTGCGTTTGATGTAGTCCAGCAGCACTTTCTCCTTAGCTGTGTGATAAGGGGAGGAATCACCAAAACTCCTTTTCCATCACGTCTAAAACCAGCAAAAAAGGTCTGCTGTTTCACTTCCGATAAATGGTACAGCCAATCTCACTGAGCTGAGTTTTAGGTCCTTTAGGAACACAGTCTGCACTGAGATCAAGATGAAAAGTTTTGTACGTCGTCTCCTGCCTTGAGCCGGGAAGAATCCTGCCTCTTGCACAGTAACAGGTTTTTGAAAAGGTTTTTTTTAATAATGCCTCAAATTAAATTGTGAGCACTCTTTGGGGGCCAAAAGGCTGGAAAGATCAGCCAACAAATACCCAAGTGAAAGTTTAGCTTCCTGAAATGCAATTCTGTATGTGAACGAACAGACTCATCACTCCTAATGATGGAATTGCGACTTCACCTCGTTTGGCCAAATCCCCTCCAAGCCAGTGAGCACCAAGACAGGAATCATTTGCAAAGCGTGGTTATTTCCAACACAGCCGAGCTGCTCACTAAGTATCCCCTCAGAGTAAACAGAGATCTCATCAACAAGCAAGACAATCTGAATATGATTCATCACATCCTCAGAGAGATGCCTACACTTGGGCAGAAAACACCAGAGCTACCTAAAATCAAATGAAAGAAATCCCTCACCAGAAGCTGGTCCCATACAATGGCTATTTGCCCATGTGAAACAAACCGCTCTCAGTCTACTTAGTCTTGATTTTAATGGTGAAGAAGTCACTTCTGTATTGAATCACAGCTGTCACTTTACATCTTTACTAGGTATTTCAGCATGGAGGTAAAAGGATAAGAGGGCAGAGGACTGCAAGGGTAGCCCTGCTCATAAAATCCATCCCGTGCTGCAATACCTAACTGCATCCTACACACCCTTTCATAAACTGGGCAAGCTCTGCCACGAAGTCAATAAAACACTCCTTCCTGCAGACCTCCAGAAAGGCTGTTCAGTATCCTCTGATGGTAACAAACTTCCTTTAAAGTCCAGACTTTGATCTCAGAGCCATTTTATTCTCCTGTGTATACACTGCCAGCCGAAACTGGTCTTCCCTGCTGTTTTCTTCCCAGCTGCATCTTCTGCTGCCCTTCCTGTGCTGAAAAGCTAATGTCTTCTCATTAGAGGTGGTCATGCTATTGTGACGCCTGTGTCTCTTCGTGTCCCTGCTAAAGTCTTCCCAAATGTGAGTAACTTCATGGATACGGAATCACGCTCCTAACAGGGAATAGAGAGACTCCCATCCTATCAATAATAAACAGCAGTCCTGTGGTCCAGGATTGCTGACACCAGGAACAGCAATTGGCACCTACTACCTGCACTGAAAACACAGAGGTTTCATTAGAAAAGAGACCATCCGTCTCATCCATGCATATACACCCACTATAGGGAAACGGGTGTTCGAAGATAAAATAGCATTACGGCAGTTACTGTTATCAGTGGAAATCTACCTGCTTATCCTGAGCCAGTGATCAATCTCAGCACTGCCATCAGGTGTTCTTAATAAGTGACTAATCTATATGACACATCAAATTACATCTGTGATTAAGCCCCTCCGATCAATAAAATTGATAATGGCTTCTAAACAAAGCTTTATTTCCAGGCTGTACCGAAATGGTGTGCTTCCTTATTTCCACTCATTTAATTAGAAAGGATAACAAATTGGTTGTTAAACCTCAAGTGATTTTCTTTTTGCTGAAATAATGTGGAATGTGCAGAAGGCAACACACCCACCTGGTCATAAATCAAGGTATTACATTTAGACGGCAGGGAATCTCGACTGCTTTCCATTCTCCTTCTCTGGGGAACTGAACTGTGTTAAAATTACATTTTTCCTGGGAGTTTTACTAGGCTTTTTTTCTTTCCAGCAACACTCAGACTAAACAGTCATCACCTTCATATGATCTCTTATCATCACCTTCATCAGGTTTCTCCCCAACAAACCTCCCCCTTACTGCCAACTGTCAAAGTTCAAAGTTCTATTTTGCAGCTATGCCCAGCTACATGTAGGGAGTTATGGAGCCCCACTCCAGAGAAACATCTTTTTCGACCTACTTGTGCTCACATGCTGTACCCTGAACACTCCAAGGGGGAAACACATGCTATTTAGGCACTCTGAAGTTACCTGTCCAAATCAGTTTCAAAGCAGACTTCTCTATAAGATGATTCACCCATTTGAGAGCCAACGCTTTAGAGATACTTATTTCTTTCTATTGACTGCAATGGCAGCTGTGAGTGTCTAGATAAGAGTCAGGTATTGAGCTCCTAAATACTGCTTTCCACACAGTTTGCACTGTAAAATTTGGCTGGACACATGCTGTGTCCCTACACACACTTGTTCCACACTGATGACATCAATGACCATTTCTACACAGGACAGGCAGACGTACAAATCACATCTGACATTAACTCAGGAATGGCAGGTCCATGGACATAACACATTTTATAGTGCTCAAAACTGCAATTTCTGAATCATTTAATGACTGAGTAGTGACTGGTGGAAATGCAGCATTATCCCAGCCCAATATTTCAGCATTCTGTTATAAAAAACAAACTCCAAAGGATTTTTATATACTTGCTAGAGCTTGAGCATTACAGATTTGCAACATGACTGAGTGTGTTTTTACATCAGAATAGGGAAATACATTCAATGGTTTAATTCAATGGAGAGGGAAAAAAGCTGGTTTAGATTAAACTTTCCAATGAGAAAAATAATTTTGAAAAAGCAGAAAAAAAATAATATTAACACTTCAAGTATTTATTCTTCTTTTTTGAATGTACGGTACTTAATTGAGTTTCTTTAAATGTCCATGAAAATGAAATGAAGCATTTAGTTGGCTTTCAACTACCCTGACTTTTTCTCTACTGGATTCCAGGAGAACATTTCTTCAAACAGCTCCGTTTAACTGTGCAGGGAAACTTGAAATCGTTTCCGAATCAAAGAAAAGTGCATCTTTGTAGATAAAAGAAGGGGCCAAAAGCCATCCTTGCATTCACTAAAACTCCTCCAGGGATCAGCTTGTCCCCAGGATGCTATTCTACCATTAATAGGCACTGTGCAGAACAGTGCTTCAGTCTGTAGCCCAACTGCAAGCAATGCCAAGTGAAAGAGGATGAGAAGACATCCTCTTCCAGGAGATGGGCTGAAAATATCACGCAGTGTAAGCATCTTCCCACCTCTCCCCCCCGGGATCCCTTGTTTTTGGAGCCTGACAGCCTGCCACTGGTGCCTGCATCTCATTTACTCACAAAACCAGGACCTGTAACTTGAGAGAGCCGCTTGAAGGGGGAGAGGTCCAACTCCATGCCTCAGCCTGGGGCGTTGACAACACTGCTGTGGGATGGGATGGGATAGCACCAAACCCAAAAGCTTGCTTTCTATGCCACACTGATCTCTACAATTGAAGACTGAGCATGGGTGGCTGTGTCAAAAATTCCCAAGCTCTCTGCAGTCTGTCCATGGGGGAACCATGTTAGCATAGATCCTTTCAACATCACCCACCCACGTCCTGTCTTGCAGGTTGCTCTGAAGCTTCTCTGCTCACAGCATCATCCTGCAGCCTTTCTCCTACTCTGAAACCCTGTGTGACCAATGCATGGTGTGCCATGCCTGTTCCTTGTGGGTGGCACAGCTCCATGGCTGCTGCTTGAGGAGAATGGAGAAACCTAGGGAGGCTGGAGAGCAAAGGTAGCATCATTGACCTGCCCCTCCTCTCCTGCTCACTGAAACAGGGAATGGGTTAAGGGAACTGGAGAGCCTTGCCTGATGTGGTGTGTGCTCCATGTCATAAAATCATAGAATTATCTAGGTTGGAAGGGACCTTTCAAATCATTGAGTTCAACCACCAACCTAACACTGACAAAAACCATGTCACATGAACAATGAGAGGATCTCAGCTGCCTGGCCCAACTTCGTAAATACCTTGCAGCCTTGGACACCCTTCCTTCCTCTGCTTCACCACCAGGACAGGAGCAATTTTGGCATGGGGGTGGGAGGTCAGTGGAACAGAAGGAGAAGGTCACCTTGACTTCCTTTGAAGCAAACCAAGGCCTATGAGAACTTCAAGTTTTCATAT
This sequence comes from Limnodromus scolopaceus, assembly GCA_028565335.1. Classification (NCBI taxonomy): domain Eukaryota; kingdom Metazoa; phylum Chordata; class Aves; order Charadriiformes; family Scolopacidae; genus Limnodromus; species Limnodromus scolopaceus. Next base: position 3,146,432 of record JAOXNO010000013.1, read on the forward strand.
CCCAAGGAAAAACTAGTTAAGGCACTTCCAGTTCAGAGAGATGGATGATTGACTGTGATTAAACACATTGAGACACCTAAGCTGTGTGACTGTCCTGCAGCAGAAGGGGTGAGAAATAGCACAGGCAAGGCAGATGTGAGGCTGGGGATGTTGGCTTGCAGGCCAGAGAGGGAAGAGAGCAGTCTCATACCTGAAGTCCGGTTATCCCCAACAAGTTCTGCCAAGCACTGGCTGCGCTCCTCTTCAATCTCCTGCATGATGCTGCACTCTGGACGTGTGCTGGATGCCTGCAGAACAGGTAGAGAAGAAGAGAGTGAGAAAAAACCATCTATCCTGGGGATTCATGGCCATCTAAGCTCTCCTGGACCACTGCATAATGGGGATATGCATGCAGCTTTATTTTATGCTTGCTCGAGAGAAGGGAGTGTAACAGAGAGCCTGCTGGAAAACCAGCATTTTCCTCCATGCCTTCCTTAAAAAAAAAAAGAACAGCAAAGCAACCTATTTTTTTCTGATGATCAGGAGCAATTCTGTTTCTTTATGCTCTGAGAACCCTGCCTGACTAACCTAACACCAACAGCTATCTAGGGCAGGAAGACGGCAGTTTTAATATTCATGCCAAGAGCAGTGGGATCTGTGCTTACATGGTTTATTCCCTCCTTTCTCACATGGCCTGCCTCCTGGCTCATGCTAATTCAAAGCAAAACAAACCCCAAATCAAATAAGAATGAAATCTCTGATGCAGATTAGGAGATCAAGGAGCTAAAAAGCAGGAAATTCCCAATGACAAGACTTTTTCCCCCAAGTGGTTTCTCCTCAGTCAGACCTAATTATATTGTGTTTATAACAACACAACAGTGGCTATAAATGTTCAGGTAATTAATCGTGGACTCCTTACAACGCGTAATTCATAAACTGCCTCACTCATAAAATATGCAAGTAACAATTTTCACTCCAAAAAAAGAACCAGGAGCTGGACAATGGGTCACGTACCACAGTGTCCCCTTGTTAACAACACGCTCTCAGCTTGGAGGGCACACTTTGCTTCATGATCTGGCAATTGCAAATATAAACTGAGGTCCCATTACTCATGGCTCTGCGGAAAACCCCATCTCCTTCAAAGAGATTGGAGAAACTCAGCTGCAAAGAGACAGCGAGAGGGGAATGATGTGAAGAAAGCAGAAGTCTTGGCCTGAGTTCATACCATCACTGTAAAAAGTGATGCAGGAAAAACCATGAGATAGGTGAGCTTCAGGGTCAGATTTTGAGGACAGGGGATGAGCCTCTGCCTGTAAGAGGTCACTGATTCAGTGTTCAGTCTTGATGGATTTTGGAAAAAGCATATATTTTCATCTGAAATAGGCAGAGAAAGCGGGGGGAAGATCTTTTCATGTCTCGTTTCAAAATGCATGAGCAATTTCTCTGTCCATATATTTGCTAGACAAGTCTGTAAGACAGAAGGACCAGAAATCCTTTGAAGGAACAATTGTTTGATGTAAATTGCTGTTTGGATTAAAATTATAAAATAATTTAGCACATTAAATTTATTCTCACCATTTCTTATTAACCCAACCTGCTCTCTTCCCTGATTCACCCCATGTCTTGTTCAGACTGTAATTTCCTTTAGGTTGGGAATTGGCCTTGATTAGTAGTGTATAAACAATTAATTATGTGCTTTTATAAGTAAATTAAAAATAAAAAAATAAATAAAACCACATATGGGAAGGGGGGGAATTATTTTTAGTTGTCTTGGTACTCAAATGTTTCTTTTTCCCAAAGGGAAACAAATCTCAGGAAATTTTATCTTGGCTCATCTAAAATACCATAGATTCATTTTGTTTTGATTTACATTACTTCTTGCCTTTTTATTTTAACCTCAAAAAAGCATGAGGGAAAGCGTGAGAAATTTGCAGAACACTTGCTGTAAAAGTAAAGATTGAAATGTTTTCAAAACATTCTGATTTTTTCAAAGGAAAGTTTTAACTCTCTGGACTTAAATTATTGCCAAATTCATCTCACATCTATAAATAACTCAAGTTTTCATTTTATAAATTAATTCATACAGCTCTGACTTTGATCAGGGCTGGCAAAGCCCTGTGTACTTCTACAACACGTTTTAATTATATTTTTTTTTATGCAGTAAATTTTCTACCAAGCACATTAGCAAGTACTTCACTGCCTCATCTTCCCTTCCCTGAAAATGCATGCCTAAATTGGTTGATGGCATATTTAGCTCAATGGCCCAATATTTACTTTTGTGTAAATGTTTTATCACCTTTCAAAAAAAAAAAAAAAGGCTGATTCATCATTAGTATTCTGAAAAGTGATAGATTCAGGTAAATTTGACTATAGATGTAATTTAAAAAAATCTTGGTTTTTTTTTCATCCAGTCCAAGAAGAAAGACCTCTGTGTTAGTCAAACCACTGGAAAAAGAGCATCCAATATCTAAAACACCAAAATACAGGTGATCTTGGTTTTTGTAGTGCTGGTGCTGACTTGCAGTGAGATTTTAAGCAAGGTGGGTGGCTCCATTGCCTAAAGGAGTACTTACATGCCAGATCCCCACCGATTTCAAGCAGAGTGAGATGCTGAGGTGGGATTTAGTCTCTCAAATAGACCTATCTAGCCACAGTTGAGATGTCCTGGGGTATCCCTCTTGGCCTTGACTCCAGGAGGCATGGGCCTGTGTAAAATATATGTTGGAGTGGCCAACCCCAAAACGGCAACCTCATGTATACTAAACTCTCTAAAACAGTACTAGATAATTCAAACTGAACAAATGGTAAGTTTGCAGATGACACCAAGCTGGGCAGGAGTGTTGATTTTCTTCAGGGCAGGAAGGCTCTATAGAGGGATCTGGACAGACTGGATCAATGGGCCAATGCCAATGGTGTGAGGTTTAACAAGGCTAAGTGCTGGGTCCTGCACTTTGGTCACAACAAACCCATGCATCGCTACAGGCTTGGGGAAGAGTGGTTGGAAAGCTGCCTGGCGGAAAAGGACCTGGGGGTGTTGGTCGACTCTCAAGTAACAAGGAATAAGACAAGAGGAAATGGCTTCAAGTTGAGCCAGGGAAAGTTTAGGATTGATATTAGGAAAAATTTCTACATTGAAAGGGTTGTCAAGCATTGGAACAGGCTTTCCAGGGAATTGGTGGAGTCACCATCCCTGGAGGTATTTAAAAGGTGTGTAGATGTGGTGCTGAGGGACATGGTTTAGTGGTGGTTTTGGCAATGCTAGGTTAGCAGTTGTACTCGATCTTAAAGCTCTTTTCTGACATAAATGATTCTATTAATCTATAAACAAACAAGCAAAGAGTGGGCTGTAAATCACCTTCTCTCTCAGTGGGACACATCTTCCTTCATTTTAACTATGTAAAAGCTATATATTTAGTTTGAACTGATTTTTACCATTCCTTCTAGTCCACAGAGACCTAGCAAGCAACAGCCCCGAAGGCTTTCATCCCACTTCACTGACTGTAGTCGGACCAGTTCATACTAAAATACCTACTATTCAGCTGGAGAAGGTCAGTGATGTGTGAATTTAATGTTTAAAGACCTTTAACTGAATCATCAAGGTCAACAAACAGTCTTACATTGGAGGCCTTCTAGTTTATGGCTCCTTTTCCACATTAACTAAACAAGTAAATAAATAACCCAAAGAATCACAGCAACCCTCCTCCTTACCTCCTTAGTGATAACACTAATAACCCTCACATATCACAGTTGTCATTGCTATAGACTAACAAAGGCAGCTGGAATAAAAATAAATAAATAAAAAATAATCACAGTTTGGGGCATAATTAGGAAATGGAAAAGTGTGATTTTGACAGAAAAGACTTTTTTTCCTGGTAGGTCATCGGGGCAGCTGACATGATGGTGAACAGGGCAACGGTTTCAGCTGCCTTAATTCACTTCCCAGTTGAGAAAAGGCTCGTGGCTGAAGAGCTCACTTAAGAGCCACGAGCCTTGCCTGCCAAGAGGGATCTTCCCTGGGGTGAGAGGCTAAATAACTTTCCTTCCTTGGTGTTTCCCTTCAAGAAAAGCTTGAAGTAGACTTTATAGACAGCTTGGTACAAACTCACTTTACTTCTTCCCCAGCTGTTTTGTTTTTTTTTTTCTGTGTTGTTTTGGGGTTTTTTTTTGGCTTTTTTTCTATGGAAAAGACAGAGATTTTGGGCTTTGGCATCTTTCACTGAAGCCGGCAACTGGCCAGGCAGACATGCGGCTGAGGACTACACTAATTCACATTTCCCATCCAAAAAGTGTAGATAAAGGAAAAGCATGACCAGCTTTGGTTGGCTCACATTAACATCAGCTAGCGAACAGTAATCCAGTTTCTTGGGCATATCCATTGCGGGTGAGGCTGAAATTCAGTAAACTCTCCTTCGCTAAGCCCTCCTGGCATGCCCAAGATACCATGTAAAAATTGTGGTGTATTTGTCAGAGGTCATTTTTCCTGCACACGCTCTGAAGCCCTGAGCAGAAAGATGAAGGGAATGTTTTTCTGGATGTGATTTCCTGCAGCTCTGAATTCTGCAGCTACTCTCATGTGGATTTATCCCCAAAGTCTTTATTAATGAGAGTTTTCCTTCCCTCCAGATCCCAACAATTGTTAGAGGATTACTGCACAGTCTGCTACTGCAAAGAAAGCCATTGTGTACACTCTTTAATTAAATACAATTCAAGGGATCGTCACAGGCTGAAGGAGCTGCAGAAATGTTTAGTCTCATCTATGCTGTTGGCTAACCACGGGCCAACTCCTTTGCTCACATGGCAACTCCTCAAAGGCAGGTGGGATTCACAGCGAAGCCACAGCTACAAATAAGCAGGTGTATGAGCCCACAAGAAGCTCAGCACCTCCCTTTCTCCTGACCCCAGAGTGTTCCCAGGCTCACCTGAAGCTCATTGTATGGAGACTCCAGAAGAGATAGGGACTAGGGTGACCACAGCGATAACAGGATTCAGAGTCAAACAAGGAAGGAGTAGAATTGAAAAGCTTACAGATGATGAAATCACATCCCTCACCCTTTTCTGTTCAGCTCCCACAGCTCGCACAACAGTGACACATGGGTACACTGAGTTATCTGAACAAAGATCTCTTATACCATTACTATCTTCCCATAGCTTCTGAGGGGGTAGTAACGGTATAAGAGCATCAGTTGCCTTCCAACAGTTTGTATAACATGACTTCAGTCACTGCTGTAGGTGGAGATGAAGTTTCTCAACTCTTTTTCATGTGGACAACAAAGGAAATTAAAGATTTTAGCAGGAAGGTCTTATTTCAAGACTCAGTAGCCATCCCGAGGGAGCTACTTCTGGATAGTTGCCAGAAGAGTTCACCATTAATTTCAGACCAGGGGCTTTTCATTTATGTTCATTATTTGGAGGAACGCACAACTGAAGGAAATTCTTATGCAACAATTTTGCCTTTGATTTCTTTCGTGACTTCATTGACCTCTGTCTTAAAACTGGACTTTCAGTTTCTTTTTAGTTTCTTCCCTTTGAACTTTCCCAGGAAAATACAGGCTTATTCCCCTAAAAACCCTATTCCTAAAATTACTGTGTACAAGTGCAAGAATGAGCAAGGAGACTGGACCAAAGGAAGACACCAACACAGGATTTTTATCTGTACTGATGCATAACACAATTTCCAACAATAACAGTGTCAAACCTAAAAGCTGCAAAAATTCTGGCGGTCTTGAGAAGGGAAAAAAGTATTTGTGGAATATTATAATTATTTGCTCTTCTAAAAAACCTTTGTCTAAGAATCCAAATCCATGTTACAAATATCTCATGACAGCACAGGGAAGTAAGTGTTAGACACCAGTAATACAGACATAAACTGAGAGATAAGACCAAGCTCAAAACATTCCAAACACCCTGTGTGGCCTTTGTGAGATCAATAAAGAAGGACTTGCAAAAACAATGTTTTTAAACAGAGGCAAGCTATATTCTGCTATGACCTCTACACATGTTGTAAATACTGATGGCTGATGACAGAGTAGTGTAAGGGACTCTCAGAGCACGGGAAGCAGCATGTGTCCCTAGGAGACTTTTCCAAATAAAAGAGGTCCAGGCAAATACCCAAGTGTCCTGACTCTCACTTTGCCGTTCAAACAGCTCCATTTTATGCTCCTGCCAAATATAATCATGCCAATAACAGATCTATCATTTGACAGGGAAAGCAGATGTTTTTTACCGACTCATCTAAGCAGGCTCTGCTAAACAAAGGCAACTTGGCCAAATCAATCCAGCAGCTTGGAGGCACGGAGACTTCATTTAGACTGATTGTCCCCTTTCTGTGTGAGGGGTTGGAAGATCAAGGAAACATGTGCAGAGTGTTTTGCAGAGAGCCTGGAGAACCAGAAGGAAAGGGAAGCTGAGCAGCTGTGTTGCTTAACTCCTTAGTGACAAGCTTCTGTACGCCTCTCTTGGAAAGCAGAGGTGAATTAGGGTCTTAAGGAAGAAGTGACACCCTGGCACTAGAGTAATGGCACATAGCAATTAAAAGAGAGGCAGCACTTAAGTAAATTCCCACCACTGAATAGGAGTTCTGATTGCTGGGTAAGCACATTTAGCTCCTTACTTTGAATTATCACTTGGAGTATGTAAGTATGAATTTCCTTTCCAAGAAGCTCAGATGAAGGATTTCAATTCAGGCTACTGCAGAAATTGAGGAATACTGCAACCCTGAGATCAATGGTGTTTATATCTACAATTCAGAGCAAAGTGATATAATATCTCTGTTATGATCGAGAAAAAATAAGCAAGGAACAATAGCTATTATCCCAAGAGTACACAGGGCAGTAAAGGAAGGAAAGTGGACCCTATTACCTGACTTCTATAGAAGTTGGAGGGCAGCAAAGTAACTCACAGTTTTCTCTGAACTACTGGTCGTTGACTGCTTTTAATTTCCGTTTACCTTCAGATCTAAGGAGCAGATCTGGGTTGAGGAAAATTCTGTTCCTTTTCTTAAAGTTTTTTCAGAATCTGAACCACCAAACTGCTCAAATCTTCTGAAGGAAATTCAGCTCCAAAGCTTCTGCTCATCCAATTACAAGAACAGCAGAAATACAAAGGAAACACAGATCCAGAACTGCTTGACCCCCAGGACTCAGAAACACGATTTGGGGATCCATGGGCAAAAAGTATGTGATAATGTAAATGTCTACATCTGTCTACTTCACATTGATCATCCTTCCTCACCTGAAGAGAGAAGTAGGCACTTTTAGGGCATGAGTCACTTCAAACTAAAGGAACTGTCTATAATAGGGTAAATTTCTTCTAACCTATTCTGCTCCATCCAGCGAACCTTAGGCAACTGGCTGAGGGGTGGGTGCCCACACTGCAAATGTTTAAAGTTAAATGAGATAAAACACACAGACCTGGGCTTGTGTCTAAACTGAATGATTCCCCTACAGGCAGCCCCTTCCTTCCCCAGCATACTCCAAGAGCAGATGTGAGACGGTAACTGGCAGGAGCCCTGTAGAGAAGTTGAGTAAAAGACTAGCAAGTGCTCTAGTTCTTTTTACAGGTTGTGTTGTTTTCACGACGTATCAACTTTGAAATGCTGCTGCTCAAAAAAGGTACTTGGCTTCAGGAGAATGTGCAGATAACTTGTAAATACTGTCCTGAATTTCTGCTTATCCAGCACTGAGTCATCTCCTGAGTAACCACCTCTAGACTGCTGTGCACAGAAGAAATGATTCCTAATTCAATTGCAGGCTCAGAAGGGACTACAAAGCCCTGAGTCGATGTCTCAGCAAAACCTGCGCGTTGTTTGTGCTCAATCCCGTCTTCAGGATTCTAACTGGCGACAAAACCACCATCCATCCATCTCTGATTCTTGTCCTGGACAACCACAGGGGCCCCAGCCAAGTCCTGCCCACTCCGTACTGCTTCTCCTGTTGCTTCAGCTCACTCCAACTGTGGCAGCAGAGTCTTGTTTTCCTCCTGAAACCAACCCAGATCTTACTACCCACCAGGTCCACCTGCCGCAACACTGAAGAAGATTTAGATGAACTCAGATCTGCTCAGACGGTCCCAGAAAGTTGTAAGGCTTTGAGTGGGGCATAGAGCAGAAGGGGTTCCCAAATCCAGAACAATGGGGACTGGCGGTTTCAGCAATGCCCCAGGGGAATCCAAAAGCACGTAAGTGGCCAGTTCAGTGTCACAGGAGGCTGTGACAAAATAAGATCAAAATCACAGTGAAGTCCTTGTGGTTTCTTCCCTGCACTTCATGTTCTCAGTCATCCCCTAGACCTCTCCCGCAGCCTGGGAGCTCCACATCGTGTACACAAAACTTTTGGCAAAGAGGACCCCAACATCCTCCTGCAAGGCTGGCTATTGGATGTAGTTTATGACCAGGGAGCTGGATAAAGCAAGCTGGATGGTCAGAAACACTGCAGTGGTCTGGTTTGAGGAACAATAGTTTTGGTTAGCGGCATGGGCAGCTCCTTCTAACTTTTAGGGGAACTGAGAATGTCTAGAAACACAGCGTTAATCCAGCATTACCGCACCATCAGTAAGGCAAGGGCTGGAGTTACAGACAAGCCTGGACACGAGGCTTGCCCACCACTCATGCTGGAAACCCTCACAGCTGCAATAAGCAGCAACTTCACCTGGAGCTCTAGTGCTCTCTGGAAAGGAAGCGTTTCCTGTGCCCAGCTTCTCATTGCAACCTCGAGGTTTTGTGGTTGGGGTTTTTTTTGGTGCACTCAGGGAAGGACTGAACAGCAAAGTGGCAATGTTACAGCAGCCAGGGTCCCAGACATGGCTTTTCCTAGGTGGAGCAGGCATTCTGAAGCTCGGTGGCAGATAGCAATGTAAACAAAAGAGAGGGTTTGGCATTTACTGGGTGCCTTCTCATTGCTTAAACAGAGCAGCCTTAACATCTCCAGCTGAGCAGTCAAAACTGGACACAGCATTTGGAGCACTCGGTGCTTAAAACTCTCCTGAGCTCACTAAACAGTAAATGACTGTAGGACATGGATTCTCCAATCTTGTGGCACAGCAGCCATAAGAAAAAGGAAATTGGGTCAGAGCACAGGTTTGTCAAGGTCAATACCACTTCCCCAAGAGCAACCAGGAGGAGATAAAGGAACAAGAAACATAGAAGATACAAGAAACCAGACATGCAAATTATAATCCTTTCTACAGTGTAAGTCTTCCAGCAGTCACCACAACGCCTTTCTATAATACAGTTGGTGATAAGGTTTCAACTATCTTGGCTATCAATACCTTCCACATCTTCTATTAAATCAAATTAGAACCAACTCCAGGATGATTTTACTATTCATTCATCACTTCCCATCCCAAAAAAGTGCCCCTAACAGGGCTTGTTTGTGCCACTATTCAAAGCTTTCTATTGAAATCCACGTATGTGCCTGGAACAATCTGTAAGTGCATCTCATTTCAAAGAGTTCACTTCAAAAGACTGATTACCTACAAGGCAGCGTACAAAAAATACAAAGATGTTGGCAAGAGATGAGTTTTGTTCATTCAGAGACCAGGAAGAAACGAGTCTTCCCTCTTTCAAATGAAGCAGAAGTGATTCAGTCAACAAGGCTCTGTTACTTATGGATTTACAAAGCATCCTTTGTAAAGCATCAGAGCTCTCTATAGAAAGATTCTTCCTGGACTGTATGAAGCACCTAGGCATGTCTCCTAGGAAGAAGAGCCTCCTGGGATGAGCTCCCATCCTAGGCTGTGTTTCAGAACAAAGGATCAAGTCATTGTTCTTATTAATGAGGGAGTCAAGGCTACCGCAGTGATTTGGAGCCACTCCAAGCACAAGAGCAGCCACCTTCAACAAAATCAGGGCAGGGCCATTCTGCCCTTCTTTGGCTGAGGATGGAAGGAAACAAAAGGGCAAGTCACTTGCTAAAAGGTGCAACAGACAGTAAAGGCAGCATTGCTGCCACAAAGAGCAAAGATTCACAAGAATGGAGAAAACCATGCAGAGAGCAACAGAATGAGATTCTTTCCTAAGAGCGCCCAGGGTGGACACACACGCAGACACAGCCTTGATTGAGAACAGAACATGCTGGAGATTACTGTCTGTTTGTCCAGAGCTCTCCTAGAGAAAAGCTGCTAATTACGTTTACATTTGGGAGCTTTGGATTCAGATGTTGTTTTTGATAACCCTCACTGTGCCCAATGGCTAGTCTCCATGTAGAACATAGCATATCTGAGCATAGAATGGTTTAGGTTGGAAGGGACATCTTCTGGTCCCTTCCATCTAGTTCCAGATCTAGATCATCTAGTTCCAACTCCCCTGCCATAAGGGACAAATTCCACTAAACCAGGTAAATTGATAATTTGAGCAACTGATAAAGAAGAACATACTCCTATCAGGACTTGGTGGACTAATTACAGATGGAGATTTTAGGAGGGACTTACATTCCTGGAGGAGACAGTAAACAAGAGTTGGAACTGTCAGCATTCACCCTGCAGCATTTGAGTGGTCAGTGTGAAGGATCAGTAGGAAAACATGGGGATAATTCAAAACATGGTTCCTCTCTTCCTGGCTGAAAAGAAGGACTGAAAGCTACAGGTTAAACAGGTTGTAACATGAGCCTAAGAGCCTTAGACACATATGGAAATTTAGCAAATACGACATGACACACACTCACACATGCTGTCTAAACCAAGAATGTATGCAACATTTCCACCTGAAGAGAGCATTGATGTTTTTCCAGGAGCCTGAGGGTCACATCTAGTATCTCTGACAGCCCCAACCACCTTCCTCTTAATAACACTCAGAATAGTCTCAAGATCCCAGAATGCAAGGATGCTGTGACAGGGCTGCATCTCAACTACCATCACTCCTGCTGAGTACACAGCTGAGTGTCAAGTGAAACAGGTGAATAAAGTGAAGTGTCAGATGCTAGAAATAGCTGCATTACAAATCAAAGCAACCCAGTGGCAATTTTTATGGGTTGAACATGGCAAGAGTTGGCCAGGAAAGAGTTTACCAATGGTTTAAGCAATCAAGGATCTCACCCTCACTTCCTGCATGGCCTCATCACCCCAGCTTGGCTGTTAGCTGTGGTTTTGCTTCCCAGTGGTCCCTGAAGCAAAGTCAACTCGCAGCTACTTTTGACTGCGCAACTAGATTGTGATGAACGAGCTACACAAGCAGATAATTAATTCTACTTTATTGCACCGAGCATTTTCTTTTGTCATTCCTTACCTGCTAGCAACATGGATGGGGGAAAAAGCTCAAAGGGAAGATGTTATTCCTAAAATGGAAAATACACAAGCGCACAAATGACACAGAAAATGATGGAGGTGCTGAGATGGCACAGCCATGTCTTAGTGGTATAGTACCACCAGACCTCTGGCTGTACATCTCAAAATGTTTTATGAAGGTAATACCTCCACCCTCTTTTCACAGATGAAGAAACCAAGGCAGAAAAACCAAGATCATCCAACAAGCCAGTAGCTAAAAAGAAAAAAACAAACAAACAAACAAAAACCCCCAATCCACAAAAAACCACCACAACAAAAATGTCAGTTTTCTTCCAAATCTCCTTCCTTATGCAAAGATAAACAAAAGCAGACACAAAAACCCCTAAATACTTCACACTGTGTGTTAGCAGCATTTGCATGTCTCTAAGAGACCTTCTCATACACCAGTATACGCCAATGTCCACCTCTGTCAGAGATGTCCTGCTTGATATGAAATATTTAAACGTTCTCCTCAAAATATGCTGTCAGACAGCAAAGAGGCAATGGAGAAAAAGAGAATTTAGATGGAAACATGAGTGGGAAAGGAGTCAGCCCTTGGGCCATGGGAACAAGAGATAGACTTCAAATCTCACTTGAGGAATAGTCAATATGAGTAAAATAATTAATTAGATAATTAGGAAGCTAAAACCTGGGCTGGACATTAGGAGTGATCAGAACACCTGGGTAGAGTGGCTGCTGGCTCTGGGAAGAAAATTATAATTAGAGCAGCACGAGGAGCAGCAAACCTCTGAGCACTGCTAGAAGTCTTGCCTTCACTGTCAAGACCCACTCAGCTAGGCAGAAAAAGTCTCTCAGTGATATGAATAAAAAGAGAACAACAAAAGGAAAAAAAAAAAAGAAAAAACAACAGTGAGATTGCTATGCAAAGTGCTGAAATTCAAGATGAAACTAAACATAGCCCCAAAAAAGCAGAAGTCACATGCAGCCCCACCCCCCCACTTCTGTTCACTGGCTTCTCCAAGGAATCAGTGGTAAAAATATAATTTTAGTAATAAGAAGTAAAATAGTTACACATGGTGAGAATGACATAGCTTGAATAATTAAGAACAGGGCTGACTGTGAAGGCAAACAAGGGTAAGGAAACTGTTGTATATGAGGTGAAAGGTACTCAAAAGAGAACAACATGCTCAGATTGGATGGTGGGAGTGGTACCATCTGGCTGAAAGTCAACAAATTTAATGCTTTTTTATATGTAGCAAAGAGAGAGAAAAAAAAAAGTCCAGACAGCTATCAGCAAGTTAATCTGAGCACAAAGGCACACAAGACTTTTGAACACCACTCAAAGGAAAGAGTAATTGAAAACATGGCAGCAAAAGGAGATTTGGATAAAATACAAACTGTGGTTTATCAAAAGTAAATCATGGCGATGTAACTGATAGCTTTTTTTGGTAAGATTCCTGGGTATTTTTTTTGGAGAAAGGAAAATCAGTGGATTTAATCTTTCCTAACATCAGTAAATAGTCTGATAGCATGTCAGAAGGAAACGACTGCCTTAACGATAGATACGTAGATTAATACAACTGGAAGGAAACTAAGGAAGTGGGTAAGTGTGAAGACTGCGGCTGGGATGAAAGCAGAAACACAGAGCCACAGGGAGGTCTACAGTGATATTAGTTAAGGATCTACTGGATTTATAGTATAAAAGATGGAATGAAATGTAGTGATAGAAAAAGATGAGGAAAGAGGGAACGACCAACAAAAAGGTCCATGAGAATCTAAAACCTCTGCTGGAAATGACAGAGCAGAAGGACCTGTTAGCTGATTGAAATTGAGGGTTGCTGAACCACATACAACAAAGCTAGACCAACTGAAATGTTATAGGCAACGTACTCTTCTCCCCACGGTCTCTGTCTCCAGCAACCCCATCTTGGGGCATTTTCTGAACATCCCTATAGAGATAAATGCTCCTTGGTGAGCAGGGTGGTGCATGTCTTCTCACATGCCTGCAAATAGCCAGTGCAGATTTGCCTACAACTAGAGATGGAGGCACGGGCCCTTAAAAAGGGACAGAAAGGGATAATTTAAAGGATGATGATGGTGCCTCTGGATTTATCAGGATTAATTAGCCCTTCACAGCCACCTCCTCCATGCCTTAGCAGCCCCCACCTGTGCTGCAACTTTTCATCCAGAGCCTGATCTTTCTTGGCTCTTCTCCAGCATCCCTTCACACTGAATGCTTGGTCACATCGAATCAAGAGACAGCAATGATACCAGACGGCTGCCCCAGAAACTGTAGGCCTGTATATTTGCTACATTAATGCTGGAAAGCCAGGATGAGGTGAAAAAAAGAAAATAAATTAAAAAAAAAGAGAGAGAGAAAAAACAAAGTTAGCAACTAAACCCAACTCTGGTTCTGGGGAAGAAAGTACAAAACTAGGGCAAAAAGACATTTTGCTGACTCCCCCAAACTCCTTCAAGTATATAAACTTAATTAGTTGAGAGACAAGCAGTAGCATGCTGAGCAGCAATAGCATCAGTGAGGATCACAGGGAACACCTGCTTCCCCTGCATCTGCTTCCAGAAGGGTGAAAGAAAAGGAAAACTACTGTTAAGAAATCAATCGTGGCCTGATTAACTAATTCTCTCCACTCATAAACTGATGGAAGTTCATTCAACATTATAGCAAAGTAACACAGGTGTGAGTTATCTCTTATAGTTGTTTTAACAGCTTGTTCAATAGCAAATTTGGCTAAAGGAATATGCCGATATTGCTCAATGCAAGGATGCAGCTGAGGTGCCCTGGTGACTACAGGAGATTGGGTAGTGCCTAGTGTTACACCACTGAAGTACGAAAATGTTGGCTGGAAGTGACCTCTGGAGCACACTAGTCCAGCCTTCAGCTTGAAGCCAACACTACTCTTGCTCAGCCACAAATTTCTCTAGCCATGACTTAAAAACCTCCAAGCATGGACACTACACAAGCTTCCTGGGTGACCTTTTTGTTGCTGCACAGACCCTCGTAGACCCTGTCTTATTTGTAAGTGCTCTTCAAGTACCTTTTGAACACAACCTTGAGGGCAATGCAACTTGAGCTCAAAGAACAGCCACACCAGCATCCCTTACACAGCAAAAGGTCATCTACACAGTTAGGTGTCCACTTTTTCACCTTTAAAAATACTAAGTTTGCATTGGGAGGCAGTAGGTTTTTTTTGCAGAGTAAATTTTAAGACACAAACTTCAGTCAAAGAGATTTCTATTGACTTGGAAACAGCCAGGATTTCACGTAGCTTCCAGGTAGCTGGCACAATATACACCCTGGCTAACCGACTCAGCAAACATTGAGAATGGCATTAAAAGAATGATTAAAGGTCTGGAAAACCTGCTAGTGCCAAAATAAAACATCCCAGCTAAACTTAGAGAGAGAGAGAGGAAAAAAAAAAGCTTAATCAATCACAACTAGCAAGTGCCTAAACCATAAGAAGATTTCCTATCAAAAATAACTATATAATGGGAAAAAAAAGGCTTAACAAATTCCTGTGACTGAATTCTCTAATGAGAGAAATGTGGATTAGAAGTTGAGCACTGCTTGGGAATAGTTTAACACTGACTGGCATGACTTATCAGAAGGGTCTCTTCAAGTGATTCCGGTCCAAAGCAGAAACTAATGTTTGGGGCTACACAGATGGTCAGACTAAATTTCACACAGACCAACAGATAACCTCTGGACATCCCTTCCATCCTCACCCAGCCCATGATTCTGTGTGAAAATGATTTCAAGCTAGCCAAGAGAAAAGGGAGCAGGTGCATTTCCTGGGATCCTTCTTTTAGCAATGTAGCTATCAAAGTCACAGATCAAGGGCAAAGAAAAACCAACAAAGATTAGGAAGGTCCATAGGGGACCAACTATTCTACCCCTGTGTGATATGTAAGAAGTCTCATTAATGGTTTCTGACATGCTTTTCCCCCCCCCCATTCTTTCTCAAGTGTTCCCAGTGACAGAGACTTCACAGTGTCCTTACAGTCCCTAATCAATTCACAGGCTTCTCTCTGCTGACCACCAGAAAGATTTTGTCTCTTTTGCGAAACACTAAATTTAAGGCGCAAATTTCTAGTTCTACCCAGACTGCTTATGGAGAACAGATTTTTTTTTCCCCCCAACTTTTTACTTAGAGTAGTCTATTCTGTGTTTTGGTTTTGTTTTTTGTTTGCTTGGGGTTTTTTTTGTTTTGGTTTGTTTGTTTGTTTTTCCCCCCAGAATAAAGAACCCCAGTTCTTTCAATTTTTTCCCCAACAGCATTTTTTAGACCTTTCATCATTTTTCTGGCCCAGCCTGGACTCTCTCCAGCTTTTTCAAGGGCTTTTACCACAAACTAGACACATCTGCTCCAGTTAAAAGTTTGTTGGGCATCACTTGCCTCTTTTCCTTTAACCCAAACAAAAGTTTCATTCTAGTTTATTGTTGCAGCCTGGCATGATCAGCAGCCAAAGGTAAGAGGGGTTGCCTGTGGGTTCAGCCCCTCCTCTGAACCCTGAACGTGAAAAAACCCCACCTAAAAGAGGCAAAAAAGACCGAAAAAATATGATTTTGCAGGCAGAGAAGAGAAGCTCACAAAGTTGGGAGGACAAGAGGCTTCATCAGGAGCAGGAACCAAGAGTATCTCCTCCAGATCCCTTATCTGAGTCCGAGGAACGAAATCACCTTTCAGCAAATTCCAGGAATATCAGTGCAGCAAGTGAACGCCACACTCCAATGAACTTTGTGTTGCAGAGTCACTGACAGCTGAACAGGTCAAACAGCTTTTCTGCTTCTCCTCCCGGACAATGTTATCTGAAAAGGGTGTCCCCCTTCGAACTTTCAAGCTTCCCAAGCGCCATAACAGGTTCCACTGTCTCCTGGACACATACTTTCACTTTGAAACAGAAAGGTAAAAATACAGTTTTACCCTACAAAAACAATGGTAATTGATTTTAAAAGGTTCTTAAAGAACACAGTATTTCCTCATTTTAGTTCATGTCTATAAAGACCAGCAGCTCCAATCATGAACCTTCCCTGAGAGCCCCCCAGGCAGGTGGGCTTCACGGCATACCTGGAACTTTCCTTATTTATAATTAGGACTGAATTTCCTTCAAACATCAGGAAACTCAAATGAACATTGAAAGACAAAGCTGTTCAAGATGTCCTTGGAGTGGCCGTGGTCCACCTACAGCCCCAAGACATTGCACTCCTTGTTCAAACACACACACTCACCAAGTATCATGGAACGGTTTGGGTTGGAAGGGACCTTAAAGATCACCGAGTTCCAACCCCATTGCCATGGCCAGGGACACCTCCCACGAGACCAGGTTGCTCAAAGCCTGGCCTTGAACGCTTCCAGGGATGGGGCATCCACCACTTCTCTGGGTAACTTGTGTCAGTGTCTCACCACCCTCACAGGAAAGAATTTCCTCCTAATTCTTCCTAATTTCTTCCTTCACATTTTTGCCAGCAACAACTTCTTATGTTAGTGATGTCTTGCTTGGTAGTTTAACAGCAACCAGTGTTAGACCTTTGCCTGCAACCCTCAGCCAACACCACTGTCTCATTAGGGTATTAATTCAGGATGCAACTGGAAATAAGGTGTCACCTGCTAAGCCATCCATATGCACTTTTTGTTTCTCTAATAACAAGTCCAGCCAAGTGTATCCATCCAAGGAGGATAAATCTCACGGCTTCAGGAAACTCTGGATGTATGTAGAGATGAAACCACAAGCAGATTTAAAACCCTGATAAAAATCCCTCTGCAATAGCTCAAGCTGCCGTCAAAGTTTCTAGGCACAAAATGCCTTAGGGGAAATGACCACAAAACCCAAGGCATCTTAAAGTAATTACGGTGCATCATTAAAAAAACAAAAATAAAAATAAATAAAAATACAGTGTCTCTTCCCTCCAGAGTTTTATCTTGAGCAGAGGTTTCTTGGTCACATTACAAACTCCTGGAAGTTACAGGGTTCCCGCAGAGCCATTCACCACAGTAACAATTCAAGCATGGACACACAACAAACGTATTCCAAGAATTTTCTAAAAACATTAACTGACAAAACCCAGCCAAGTTTTTCAGCTTGCCATCCAAGTCACATGAATAGGAATATATTCTATAAACACAGATATATCTCTAGAAACAATAATACCAAACAGAGATCCCCATTTGCACAGTTCTTGTTCTTCTCTGGTATTATTAATTGTACTAGCCATAAAATTGTTAATGAAACAGCACTTAAATTGTTCATAACAACATAAAACTATCTCCCCGTGAAATGAAATGAAGTTCCCCTCTCAGATCCTCTCTGTGAACTGGGGGAAACTTCACTGCACTGATAACAATGTTTATTAACAGTTGATTTTTGAGCAAACAATTGTAACAAATTGATCGCTGCACTGATGTGCTCTTCTCTATTGATCCTTCATACCTTTTCAGGGCATGTATGCCTACACTTCCAGAATGATGTCATTAAGATAATGTTATCTTTTTCCCACCTCCAATTTCTCATCTACATCTTCCAGAAAGCAACTCTAGTCCATTGTGGCACCCTATTAATATATCTGCACCGTTCCCCAAATTATGCTTCTGCGATAAAAGCTTTCTTCACTCCTCTTGTGATCTGTATGTCCTACTTGACACGTAACAGTCTCCTGGTGATGGCTATGCACCAGCCTGGTGATGAGGTACCTCCTTCACCACCTGTCCCTGGTTGCCCTATTGGCACACAGTGCTGCGAGACAGGTCACAGGTCTTCTGGAAGGATGGGCCAGGTGGCCAAAAAGATAACGAACTAAACCAAGCATGGTTTCCCACTCCAAATTATTAACTCTGAGTAAAACCTAATCTTAGTTCCACTATGAATTAAAAGGAGGAATCGGAAGTGAAAATAAATAAGTAAACCAACAACCCAAACCATGCAATATTTACTAACCAGAAGAGAAATACAGATGAATGATATCGCATGAAGCTTAGAGGCATTACATGGGGACCTCAAGACAACAGGAAAAATCTGCAATTGGTAAGAATAAGAGATTAATGAGAAGTTATTATTTCCAGGGTTTTTTTTCATTTGGTCCGTTGTTTTGGGCTTTTTTTTTCTTGGGGTTTTTTTGTGTGGATTTGTTGTTGTTGTTGTTTCTTTAAAAACAAAAGCATTACAAAAAACAAAATCTTACGGATGGTACAGTCCAACAGAGGAAAGTTCAACGTATGATTTTGATCTGTATTTGGAAAGCAGCAGGGCAACGTGCGTGCCTCTGATGATGATGAAGAAGCTTTTTCCAGTCCATTAGTAACAAAGGCAGATGTTAAACAACATCTACGAGAGATAAACATTTAAAATCAGCAGGCTTGGATAACTTGCACCTAAGAGCACTTATAATAGCTGGCTGAGAAAGTCTGTTTGAATGCAGCCAAGCTGCACTCAAGAAAGAACAGATTCAGCACAGACCACCAGTATGGCAGCCTGAATTCTGGAAAAGAGGTAAAGTGGTGGAGGATTTGAGAATTAAAAAAGGTAAATAATTCAGTGTGAACTCCCAGTATGTGCTGCTGAGAAAAGGCTGACACAATTGTTTGCTGTATAAACTGAACAGCAAGGAAGAAGAAGAGGAGAATACCCCTTTTCTCTAAGGTATTGGGAAGACCTGTGCTGTGACACTAACATCAGGGAGTTTAAAAGGGCAATAAAGACCAAAGGAGGGTGTGGAAAGAAAATATAAAAGCAATTAGAGGAGGTCTGCATCCTTCTGGAGCAAGACCTGGATGTCCTTATTGTAAGATTATCTCAGTAGACACTGGCACCTATATTTAGGCAACTCAATCAGGTGATGAATGTCTTCGGAGGTACTCTACTGCAAAGCTAGTCAATGTAGCAGACAAAGGCACCATGGGATGCAAAGTGGAAGCCTATGCAAGTTCATAACTGTCTCCAGGGTATCTCCATTAATAGCTAGGTCAAGGGGAAATAGATGTGCTGAGCTGTCCACCTCAGCTCCTGAAAATAAGAGTTCAACAAAGTGCAAGTTACACTTTATCAGAAACAGGTTGTTGGACCCAATTTACTGGAGGTAACTGGTGAAAATTAGTTGTTTTCAATAACTATCCAAATAAAATAATCTACCATTCCCATCAGGGTTTACTCTAATCTTAATATAGCTACAACTGCACAGACTTCCTGGGTTTCTGATGACAGATCTTGGCCCAGGCACTGAGATGTTACATTCCACATGGATTTTCTCAAATAGCTCCTGGCCTCTTATCATGGAAGCCTACTCTCTCTTGCTTCTGAATGTTTGGGAAAAAAAAAACACATTCAAATAATGAAATTTCAGTAAATTTCTGAACTTCAAGAGGAGGAAATGCTGCACAGAAGTCCTTACAAACTCCACTTTAGTGGAGTGTTGTTTAATGCCTTTTTTGTGGATGCCTAAACGAGATGCCTTTTAATGCCTAAACTTGTGTTTAATGCCTTTTTGGTAGTAAAAGCCTGATATATACATCATGAAGCAAGAAGAGACAAAGCAAAGTCATATTTATAATGCTGGAGCCACTGGGTGCTGTCAATCCCCAAGTTTCATCAGGAAACTTGCAAATATTTTCCCTTTGTCCTGGAATGGTTAGCGTATACCAGTGAACGGACAAGCAGTAGCAGCAGGCTTCTGGTCATCTTGATGGCACAGAAAAGAAAGATAGGATAGAAAGAAGAAAATAGTAAAGAAGGATGAAGGATGCTGGGAGTCTATCTGTCCTTTGCATAACATCGTCCTCTGTTCCAGTGTACAGGAAAAAGAAATCCATCTTGAATGAATGAACTGTCCTGTAGTTCCAGGGAAGAGACTTTGTTCTAACTTTTCTTTGCTATCTTCTGGTCTTCAAATCAAGAACATCCATGTCATCAGTTCTGGGTTTGCTGGACCCTACAAGCCCAGTCTTGCAATACGGAGCTGGGGACACAGTGAACTCTGGCTGCATCTGCCAATTACTATTTGGACGTAGTTCACCTAACGAAAACAAATGGATTGAGCAATTCCTGTGACTGCAGATGTGCCGTGGGACAATGTTTCAACTCACTTGCTACGGTGCCCCATCCGTATAAAGGAAGGTTGCGCTGTACGTGGCTTATCAGAATCATCTGGGTGTTAATCTGGGAACACGGACCCAAAACACATCTGCAGTGCTGGGATTTGACAATCCAACTACTTTACTCTTCTTGTGAAGAGTTTAACCGTTTCCCTGAGGCTCATTTATGCTCAGAGCTGAAAATGCATCTCAGTGGCACAAGCTCATACTGCCGTGGCAGAGGTTGCTCCAGTTAGGGAAGATCTTCCAGACAAGGTAGCACAGGGTATTGCCAACGGGCACTATGGTTGAGAACAGGAGTCCTTAAGAAGCTCTTCCCAGCTCCACAGCCTACCAGCTAGGCGAGTGAAAAATGAGGATATTCTGTTCAGCAGCCTGTTCCTGCCCACTGCAATGAAAAATTGTGTTCACCATCATCTGGTTCTTGCCATTAACTTCCCTTAACTGGGTTTCCTGCCTCAAGGGGTTGCTTCCTGCCCAGAACATCTCATTCCCAGCCCTGCACACATTACTGAGGATTGCTATTTGCAAGTGAGAATTTATGGCACTTTGACATACAATGAGGCTGGAATGCTTTTAAATCACAACGAAACTGGCAGTGAGGTACAGCTGTGCCTTATGCATCCCTCATAGGTTTATCAAGCTAGGAGTATTTCCAAGAGAAAGTGGCTTCTCTAAGTATGGAAACACAGCTTTGTCTCTTCATTTCGTTCCTAAATTCCCACGCTCAGGATCAAGGGAATCACACAGAAGACACAACAGTGGCACAGGGTGAGGAAAGGGAAGCAGCAACAAAGCCTTAAATCAAATCTCAGTATCTTATTACGAGCAACGTATTTTAATATAAAGCCTATTATTTCAGTAATCATAGCTGCGTTTACTGTCAGTTGTAACTGATGTGCTTTACATGCTCACAAGACCGCAGGCGAGGAGGGAGCGCTCTTCCTCCACAGCTTTCCCAACCTGGGCAAGGAGCCATCCACTGCTGTGCACTCCCAGCACCCCTGTCCAGCTACACAGCCAAAACCGAGCCTTGCAAAGTGCTTTAGGAAAACGAAACTCAACGATCCTGCCCCATCTATTTACAGCGACACTCCAGACTATAATTGTGATTATTATGGTCTGGAAAGACTCTTGTTGGTGAATAAATGAAATAATAAAAATAAAACCCTTAAAAAAAAAATAAATCTGCAAGGGCTTTGAGAGTTCTGGATGGTGTTTATCACCTTGTTGCATTTCTAGTCCAGTTGCTCTTTCTGTACATCAGTCTTTGGGAAAGACACATGTCATTCACATCCTTGGTGACTCAAGTTACTCTCAGACAGCTGTTACTAGAGTTATTTGACAGCAGCATCTCATGCCACAGCTAAACAGCATGACCAGATAACACCAAACAATGTAAGTGAACAGAAGAACATCTTTTATTTTCTTCTAAGTGTACACCCATTTTCTATAAACATGGCTAAGTGTCTCTTAGATTTAGCCCAGCACCAGCTCCAGGCTTTGCTCCACAAAGTTAAATGCAGCATATGAAAGGGACAAAAAATAGAGGGAAGTGCTTTCCTCAGTATCAGAGTACACCAAAACGTACAGCTCTTCTCTGAAAAGCCATGGTTTAAAAGGCAACAAAGGTCAAGGTTGGCTCCCTGAGTGCAACAGCCCCCTTGGGATGGTACAATTAACTCATTAAAATGTGCAGTCAAAGCACATATCTTACTGATTCTTCTGCCAAAGACACATGAGAAAAAAAAATGCCAACAGTTCTGAGGAGTAGGGAAATTACGCCTGACCTGGGATCCAAGCCACTGTGGATTAAAACTCTTTGGAACAAGAAGACGATCATTTTTTTTTTTTTTTTCCTCTATATTCACAGTAATTTGCCTCTTCAATGGCATAAAAATTAAATCCAGCTGGAATGGCTTTTTAATTAAAATCATACTTTGCTTATCGGAGTGAGAACACTTAACTGATTACAAAAGAAACGTGGAAACCTCTGGCACCCTGTTCCCCGTTCTCCAGCCAGGCTGCGCAGCGAAGTCACACTGCTAAACCATCTGTAACCCTTCAGAGACTGCCCCGCGTGAGCTCTCCTCACCCCGTTTATGGGCCAGAAAAAAATCATACAGGACATATAGAGTCTCTATAAGAAGTTATCTACAAAAGTTCTCCCTCTCTGGCAGAACCTACTGGCGTTCATTCTTGTTTTAATTTGCTGACTCCTGGCACTTCCCTGTGGAAGCAAGGAATCTCTACGCTTTTAATTTCAACTGCTTGGATGCGCTGTTATTTAACTGCACAGACAACTAAAAGGTTTCCCACTGTCTCGAAAGTGCCCCCAGGCCAAACGCTGAAGCCACACACCTCACCCATTCCTAGCAGATATACCCCAGAATCCCACTCCAATGGTTAAGAATCTCTTTTTTCCACAGGCACTACCATTCAGGCTTGTTGCCAGAGTCGGGTTGTTTTGCTGGAGGCCTCTCCATATGGTGACAACAAAACTCATGGGTCATGATATGGGCAAGGCTGGGTCACACAAGCTATGCCACCCACCCACCTTGAGGAGTTCCCTGAGGAACATCTCACATGCCACAGGGTCGGGGCTACGGGGAGAACCACTGCTGCCTGTTTTACATTTGGATTTCAACCTTCCAGGGTTGCTTCTATAGCAATTTTCACGAGCATTAAACTCACAGTCAGATCCTCAGACGGCACGGCACAGCAATGTTAACGTCAGCGAAGCTAAGCTGATTTATTCTGGCTGAGGATGGTAACTGCAGGGTAGGATTTTCCCAAGCACAACTATTAGTTAAATTCCTAGGGCTGAATGAATATGTGACCGAGTGCCTGCATGTTTTCATCTTTCTGTTTTCAGTGCCAGCTCCTGCAAGGGAAAGGGACGTTGAGGCAGATGCAAGAGCTGAGGTCTTGAACCCGTGCTGTTTGCAACGATCCTATGGGACCTTCCATCAGAATAGCACTGTCACAGGAACTCAGCTTCACTTTCCTTACAGACAGAAAGGAGATCAGATACTACTTAAATTGGGAAAGTTACTCTATTTTTAGCTCCAGTAAGCCCATTGCAGCCACAAGGTGCTGGATTCCAGAGGCTGAAATAACCATCTCCCAGTCAAACCCAAGAACAAACACATTGTTCTCCAAATGTCTCCCACATAATGATGAAAATGCAACTTCACTCCTGCGGCTCCTCCTGACACCCAGACGTGCTGCTTTCAGTCACACCATTTCAATGTCATCCTTTTGCAGAAGAATATAACCTGGGGGTACCTCTGATATACTCCACAGGAGAAATAAAAGCTCTGATCTCATTGGTCAGGAATTTCTTAGATTGTTAAATACCTTTAAACTCTAGACTTAGTCCAATATTCTGTTTCCAGGCCTGGAAATTTTCTTCCCCGGTTAAATCTTGTGCTGTTGAAGTTAGAAACTCACAGACTCCGAGATTGAATATGCTTCAAACTAATAGTTGCGACCAAGCAGCTTTCAAAACTGAAACTCTTTCATTATCTCATCTATGATCTAAAATACAGGTCATTATCCCTTCTCCAAGTGTGTCAGCTTTCCAACCTGCAAATCAGGAAAGCGCTATTCCCCTCATTTCCAGAAATGGCTACGCCATCGTTTCAAGGTGTGGCACATTCTGGCCGTTTTCCAGCCTGAAAAAGAAAGTTTAAAGACAATCCATAAACAGTCCCCATCAGTCAAAAATTAAAATCCCAGAGGATAAATATCTCCCTCACGCCTTGCAATTTTACAAGTAAAAAAAAATCCCACCTTGCTGAAAATATTCAAGTAAAAAGTTAGGATTTTTGTTAAAGAAAATACATTTGGAAGATAAACAGTCAGCAAGGTCTAATGTGAAGACATCAGTCAAGTTTGTTCTATCCTAAACCTTTCCCTATCTCTGCTCCCTGACAAAACACTTATTTCCCTTCACAGCCGTGACCCCCATGACAGCGTGAATGATGACACTGTTGGCTGGCACAGGAAGGCCAGAGTCCACTGTGGATGGACCCCTCAAAACAAGGGGTAAGAGTGGGACAGAGCAGTGACCCGTCACACACAGAGCAAAACCCTCTGGTTGCCTTTGAGTTCCCTGCAACAGGAACATGCCCAAACGCACTCACACATACCTTCGAGAAACAAGAGACCAAAGGTACGATTGCCAAGAGAGGCATCATTGGTGGGACCTTCCCACTGGAGAACTGGCAAAGCTGCAATACTGGGGGGACTATATGAAACCCTAGAGAGATCCTGCCCATCTCTCAACAAACCAGTAGCTCTCCAAGATGATCTGTTTCCATCTCCTCTACTCACCAGTCTCAAAGCCGAATGGGGACGTATCTCCAAGCCCAGCCAGCCTCCTGTTCCTGCACTGGTGGCTAGATCCATGCTGTGATAATGCCTTGTTCCTGCTAAAGGGGGTTTTGCCTTGCTAAGTTTTTCCTTAAGCAGGAGGGCAAGTGCTGCATTGTGAACTGTATCACACCAATTGCTCTCCCTGCATAGCAGCTGAATAACACACACGTCACATAGACAGGCTTCTTTAAGGCAGTCCCTGTGACAGACAACACACCCCTTTCAGAAACGGGCCAACCTCAATCACAAAAGAAGTAGGCTTTCTGGCTCTCAGTGCTGCACTGGGTAGGCTGGTCTTGCACCTCACTCCCTTCACTGCTACAGACCTTCCCACACCCAGCCTGATTCCATCCCATCGAGGACACAAATGCTCTTGCACCAGCACTAGCCCTTCCATTCCCTGACATTATCACGAGTGCACGTGTAGGGGGTCATCACATCATCCTCATGACATCAACTTGCAAGGCAAATCTAGCCAAACACTAACTATGAGGTCTTTACGGTGTAGGCAGACAACAGTGAAAAGAAATAAGTGAAGGGCGGGTAAAGGAAGTCTATTTTTCTCATTCCCAGGTTCGATTTTACTCATTTAGGCCACCACCAGCAGAACGTTCACGTACAGAGCCTGGAACTGACCTAAGAGCTTCTCTGCTGCATCCTGTGCCTGAATCGTTGCCCCTTTCCAGCTGCAGCTGAATTTATTGGTTCATCTCCTTCTACTCACGGCTGCCCCAGTGGACGCTGTTCCTTGCCTGCACTTCTCCCCAGGCTACTCCGCAAGGGAAATAAGCATTTATTTTCAGGTGCATTGTACTCTGACTCCTTGGGCTCTCCTCTCAGGGCTGCAATATATATTTAATACTTGTTTCCACAGCTGACAGCCCAGGAAGCTTGAGTGGCGAGCTGGCAGAGAAGAAAGAATTATGAAGTAGAGGGGCATCAACCTGCCAAGCATTTTAATACCCCTTCTAGAAACAGAGACTTGACTTTTCAGCAGTCCCGTAGTGGTGAAGAAAGCGAGCCTGAATCAAAGGCACAATTGCTGTTTTATGATGATGATGATGATGATGATGATGATTTCAACTGTGCAATAACAAATCCTGTCAGATCTGCAGGAGAGAGGAACAGGCGGAGAAATACACTACTAAAGCAATATGCAGAGAAAAACTGCTCTGGGAAAAGGCAGTAGAGGAGAGAGAAATGCACTTAGGCTGCTCAGCGTTCCCCCATGGGCTGTCCCTGGGAGTGCTATGGCTCTGGGATGCTTCTAGACAGCAGTGATCCAAGTGGGATCAGCAGATCTCATGATCAACCTGCACAAGAGGTTCAGCTCAAATGCAGGATCGTTCCACAGCAGATCTACCTAAAGGCTGCAGCTCCTAACCTCTTTGCAGCTGGAATTCATGGCTGCTGCCTTCATGTTTCTCTTGCCCGTTGCTCCCATCTGCCCCTCCACACAGCATTACATTACATCCATTCCCAGGCAAACAACTCGCTGGGATCACAGGTCCCAGCCAGTCTCCGAGGCCTCCATCACAGCTTGTAACAGCAACTTGGACTCTTTTTCCTTCTGCATCTCTTTTTCCAAAGAGTAAATACAGTGCTGTTGAGCATTAGGTGCCTTTCCTTCAGAAAACCTCAGCCCTTTACTTGGCTATTCTTCCACAACTGAATTTTTTGTTTCTGGAAGATGCCCTTTCAATAAATCCTGGCTTTGTTTTATCTCCCTGTAACAACAATATGTAGCAAAAAAAAAAAAAAAGAAAAAAAAATTGAACAGACAACCAAAGCTTCAGCTTTATAGCTAGGTTTAAAAATATTTCCAGATGCTTATTGGTCCCTTAAGACATTTCTGAGGCTTGGGTCAAGTAGACCCAAGGCAGTAAGCTCCAATTTTTAATTTCCTCTCCATCTACAAACCCGTCAGGGCTTGGCTAACACAGTTTAACTACCAGAGCTGTCTGGCTCTGGGAACAACTTCCCAGTCAAAGGAGCACAACAAAAAAAAAGTGAACTTACAGAAGTGGAAGATAAATAACTCTACGAATACAATAGAAGCCCTATGTTGGCAGAGACCTCAAGGAGACAGAAAGGTTGTTCCTGCCTTATATCCCCAAGCTTATAAGATCCAAATGAAAACAACAACCAAGGTGGAAGGCACAAATACACACACCAATATTATGAGTCTCTTCCTTATGGTGTGTAAATTTAATTGTAGCGTAGATCGAGCACTTTCAGCACAAATTCAGCCACTGACATTGAACCTGGTGTCTCCAAAAGACCTAAGTACCAAGACAAATGGATCTCTAAAAGTAGCATCTCACAACACAGTTTTATTAAGTGCTATTACAGCCATGATTGACTACTGATATATGGGACATAATATTTTTTTATTAGACAGACTAGTATGACTAGAGAAAAAAAAAGAGCTTTTGAAGCTCTTTAACTCTGAAACACACTCAGGAAATTTCAGGATACACATAGGTCTGAAATAACTGTTCTGAGTTTAGTCAAGTTAATTAATTGCAGGGAAAAAAAAGAATAATTAGCACCTGCAGAGCAGATGAATCACTTAGCCAGGGAGGAGCTGGTAGGACCATCAACCCTTGTAAGACTGCAGGGGTGGGCAAGAGTTATCACCTCTGTGACACCAAGAAACTAGCAGGTGGTGAGACATGAAGAAAACTACAGCATGTCATAAAAATAATGTCTCCACTGAGTTTTTTAATGCCCAGCAGAACTCTGGAGGTTAATTTGTGGTCTTGGCTTTCAGAGATACACTGTAGGTCTATCACACAGAAGGATGGTAGAGACGGTTTTACAATAAGCTACTCTCTCCAACCAGAACCCTTTCCCTTTCACATTGTCCCACTCATAAACATCTTCAGACTAAACCCAGAGCAATTACTACTCAGTTTTGTTTCTCCTTCAGACCTCAGGAAGCACTGACATGCCTAAATGTATTTTTATTTTATATTTTACATATATATATTTCAGTTGTTCCAATATAAGTTATTTCTCCTGACAAACCTTGCCTCATCTGCACTGTACACAAACAGCCTAAAGACAAACCCTTAACACACTGTTTGCTGAAATGTATATGACTTTGCCAGGGAAGGGAGGAGAGAGCAGGGCAAGGAGGAACAAAGGCTCACGTTGCCAAAAACGGTGCTGCAAAAGAAATTTGGTGGAGAGGATGAAAGAGCACGAATTCCTGCGCCCAAAAGCACAGCCCATGTCCCAGCTGCAAAGTGCTGGCTCCTGAAGGGAAAAAAAGAGCTTTACATAGAGGAACTGTGCGAAAAGAAATCTGTGCAAGAGTCAGAGAGTAGAGCAAAGCAGAAGGGGCAGGAAAATTCTTTGAAAAGAATCATTGCGGCACTGGAATTAAGTGTACAGCATAGCTGGGACCCACACGGCTCTGCAGTCGTGTTTAATGTCATTCCCCCCCCCAAAAAAATGCAAGCAGCTTAGCAGTCGACACTTGAGCACGTCAGTAATTCTTCACGTAGTGTTTGGCCTCCTTTCGGTGCCCTGTGAAGCTGGGAACCATCTCGGCAGCAGAATTTTTCTCTCCCTTTGAGTATGTCAAGCAAAAATAAAACTTGGTTCTATCATGGAAAAAAAGCTGGAAAAGCCCAATTATGCTTAAGAGCCAGGGTGAAAATAAAAAATATGCCAACAAACAGGTGCAGATGTTGCAGGAAACAAGTGGCTCGTTTCAATGCAGGCTTTTTCACGCTTGCACTCTGCTTTGAAATGACCCCAGGGCAACAGGAGAGCCCTGTGACCTCCCCAGGAAGAGAGTCCCAAAGGGGTCCCCAGCAGCACCAGGCTGGCAGAGGAGGGAGCTCCATCACTATGTAGCTCCCAGCACGTGGCAGGACCCAGCAAAGGGGAAGAAAACAGCCACGTCTCTTTGCATTCCTTGCTGAATTATCCTAAATTACTACCCCAAAATTACAGGGGGAAAACCAGCCAAGAAATACTGGGCACAGCTCAAGATTGAGCCCAGTCACTGATGGCGAGGAGGACGGAGTGGCTTTAGCAGCAGGACACGTGCAATCGCATCAGCCAGCGCTGCTGCAGCTCCACGCCCGAGCGGTTTTCCTTCCAGCGAGGGCTGAGTGGTCCCAGGGAATATCTCACTCCCTCCCTCCCTCTGCAAGGAAGCACATCTGCCAGGGCGGTGGGGTTTGATCTCTGCTGAGCAAAACCCTGAGGGCTGTGGAAGGTGACTTAAAAAAAAAAAAAAGACCACAACAAAAAAACCAAAGAAAAACCCCCGAGTACACGTCCCACACAGCCGTGAACGGGATGAACTTTCTAAAGGGGTTCACCCCTCCCCTGACACACGGCTAAGGGTCTGTAATGGGAAAGATGCCATAAAAAATAATCACCGCATTCAGTTAAAATAAGAGTTGGATTTGGCTACGGCAGAATAAAGGTGGGAGAGGTATAATCTCCAGCAGGATTTGGGCTCTGGCTGTTCCCCAGCTGAGTGCATAAAAATGCTTGATAAAATCGTTGAAGCAGCTTTTCATTTTGTTGCAACTGGACAGAGTTGTTACAGTTTTTTCTTTTATAGGGGTGTGGGCATCACATTCAATATATTTAATTTGAGGTCCTATTTTTTTGCCTTGCAAAGGGATACCTTCCTTAAAGTTCCATCTGCAGCAGTCCGGCCACTCGGGAAAGACGAAATCAAAGCTGCTTTTCAGTAATGAATAAAGCAGGCTGCAGGGAAAAGCTCAGCATGAGCAGGTTTTCTTCTTTTTTTTCATTCTTATACAACACAAGAGAAACCTGGGGAGGGGATTCAGCTTGTACCTTAAGATCTCTAAATGTAGGTGTCTACCTGAGGGTGACTGAACTGCCACTATAGTCAATGAGGGTTCAAAAAGGTGCATGTGGTGCCTTTTGAGAGAACTTTTTTTCCCACGTTAATAGCATCCACGTGGGGCTGGCAGATAACACAGCATCTATGGGGGCTTTGCTCTCCAGAAGGGGATGATGTGGGACAATGGGATCTTTCCCTGCATCCCACATAGCCTGAGAGCAGGCAGCTGACATGAAACTGATGACACCACTGGCCACAGCGGGAGCTCAGACCACCTGGGTCACACGTAGACACCTACACACAAACGCTGAAACGTAGGTGTCCTAATCTGCACGGTGAATCCCACCCCGAGGTCACCTGCAAGGAAGTTCCCGGACTGATTAGCTGTGATAGACAATGACATTTACAAGGGCTCCGGAGACACTCGCTGTTCAGATGTTGGTTGTGATGTTACAGATCACCAGGTATTAATTGAAACATCTGTCAAACACAGAATCAAGGTTGGAGCCCCAAAGAAACCTATTTTTAAAAGACACCCAATAGATTTCAACTTTACAAAGGAGACACAAAGTATTGATATTTTCCCCTCCAGACAAGAATTGTATTTAAATAGATTTTTTTTTTCCCCTTTCCTCTTGATGAGATGCAATTTCACAGGGATAAAGATTAAAAAAACATGGAGCTCATACTCAGCTTCCCAACTGTCAGGAGCAGAAGCACTCCTGAGCCCACTGCAAAAGCAAGAAGGGTATCATGGAGATCATACAGCTCAGCAAACAGAGTTGGGGTCTCCACATTCAGTTCCTTTGGTCTCTTCTTGACTTTAAATCAATGCAAATCAACGAAGCCAAGGTGTGACATCCAGAAGAGTCAGCCCAGCAGTAAAATGAATCAGAAAATAATCCCAATTTGGTTCTGAATTAGAAACTAATCCCAATCCAGTTCTAAGACTCGAATTTAAATGCAAATGACAGAAGTGTAAGTCTCCACCTCCCAGCAGTGCAGTGAAATGAATGGTTAGTGACTGCCCCAGGGGTGAGAAATCTACCTAATGTGACTAATGGCGGAGTTTAAGGCTGTTAGCAAACACTGTTTCAGTTGACTGGAAAAGTGACTTTGTTAATGTAAA
Organism: Limnodromus scolopaceus; assembly: GCA_028565335.1. Taxonomy (NCBI): domain Eukaryota; kingdom Metazoa; phylum Chordata; class Aves; order Charadriiformes; family Scolopacidae; genus Limnodromus; species Limnodromus scolopaceus. Next base: position 3,177,078 of record JAOXNO010000013.1, read on the forward strand.
GTACATCAGGGTCTCTAAAATTCATGTACAGCTCAGAAGCTAAAATAGGTCTTTAAGTCCTGGAAATACTATACATATATATTTATAAAAGTGAGTGCTGTAGATAAAATCTGGCACAATAAACCGCCAGTAAAGCAGCACTAATGCGTGTTTTCCAGCCTTAAGCAACCCACAACACATAGACCTTCGCACAAAAATGTCCCCAAATTCACTTTATAAACCAGCCATCTGAAAACTAATGGACTGAGTTCTGATGTCACCTACGTTAATAACTTCATACCGGGGCTCTGCACTGACTTCAGGGCACCGCATCTGCCTCGCATCCTCACAGCTGATGGATGAACGGGGGGGGAAAGAATATCAGAGGCAAGGACCGTTAACAGCAACGAAATACCACACCTGCTTCCGCCCCTTAACCTTACCTGCTCGCTTCCAGCAGGTCAAGCCATGTTCACATAGGCTATTTATATTTGTGCAGATTGGCAATTATTAAACATAAGTGCTCTTGCTATTATAGCTCTTCCCTCATTAGGGTTTATGCATGAGGCTAAGCAGTTTACGAGTGATTTGTAGCAAAGCTAATAGCCAGTAGACGCTTCTAATAAAGCTGAAATTTCAGGACAGAAAATCTCAGTACTTCATTAACAACAGCCTTATCAGAAAGAAGCTTGGCACTTTTATTTACACCTCCAGAAGCCTTTAGGTTTTCTAAAAACCCAGTGCTGAAAAAGTCTGGTATCGCCCCATTCAACAAATAAAAGGGCTGTATAATGATGCTAGGAGCATCCAGTGGCTTCAGGGAGCCCATCTTCTTCTCAAGAAGCACTTCCTGAGTACTAATGAATGAACTCTCCCTGCCTTATGGGTCTTGTGATGTGAAAGGTGAAGCTCGTGCCCAGGCAAATGAATCATCCCAGAGAAATCCCTGGTGGTCAGGCATGAAGCCAAGCAAGCTGCAGGTTGCTCCAAAAGGGAATGGTGACAAGAAGACCGCTCAGCTGGTGAACAGCCTTCCCCAGCCACTCACAGGACCTCTCTGCCATGGCATTAGCCATGTTAGCTCTGGGTGGAGGCCAGTTTGATGGCTGGCATCACTTCCCTGCCCCTCTCGTACCTCAAAACCAATGGCCTGATTTTTCTTCCACTGCAGTTCTCTGGGATCTCATTTCCAGAGGTAAAGACATCTCCCCTCTGGGCTCGGCTCCCTGCTCCAAAATGAAGCTCTGAGAGCTCATGACTTCTGGAAAACATCGTGGAAGAGAGGGAGCAGTGAAACAGCAAGTGCTCAGCACTCACTGAGGGAAACATTGCCCAGCTGCACGTGGCAAGATGACAAATGAGTACCACAGCACAGGAAGACTCAGCAAGACTCACAGAGGGAGGAGGATCTTCTAACCTGCCTGTCTGTCTGTCTATCCATGCTCTCCATCCCACCTACTGGTCCAGAACTCCAACCCTTCTTGCTCTGGGGTCTCCAGGCATCCCTGACCCATTTTATCTATGTTTTTGGCCCATGACTAAGGATTGGTTTTGGCTGCATTTATTGGATTTTGGTTTTTACAAAGGATTTTCTTCTTCTTTCTGATACAGAAGAGAGAAAGTTGATGAGACAAGAGAATGTAGCTATATTTAATCACACAACCTTTCCTGGGCATTGGAAAACCACATATCCATTTCCACTGAGCCAGCATGACGCAGCAGAGATCCCATTCGCAGCAGTGCAATGACACTGACACACTTCTGCTGACTTGGTCTGAGGGCAGGATGTGACCCACCACATTCACAGAACCAAGAAAAGTCCTTCTCCTCACCAGAACTTGAGTCACAGTTTTTATTCCACAAAGATAATTTGACTCCTTTCCTGAATTTGAACCACAGATGCCACGCTGAGTGTGACAAATCTCCTCCAAGTGCACTCAGGTCTGACTTTAAAAAAAATAAATAATAAAAAAAATCATCTCATCTTGGCTCTCATTGATCTACAGAGCGTCTGGTGCCCTTCCTCAGACTGCCAATAAATGGGACACTTGATGCTGAACAGGAAGATATTCTTCCTGTCCTTCTTCCCTCGCTTCTCCATCTTCAACAAAGATTCCTGCCTGCAAGCTAGCCCAAATACCGTGTAACTTCCCATCCTACCAGGCTCTAAGTGAGCGTATGATGTGGCAAGTGGAAGATTGATTTCCACAAGATACCAGTCTTTCCAGTTGTTTCTGCTGAAGACCATCTGGTGAAGGTGAAAGGACAAAGCTGTAATTTTTTTTTTTCCCCCCTGAAAAATAATAGAAACTGTATATTTGCCTTTTCCAAGACAGCCTTGAAGCCAGTGCCTCAGGAGAGCTGAAACATCTCTTCATGACACTGGTCCCATCACTTAGTCGTGCCCCAGTTGCCCATTTGCAAACCCTACAGAACACCACCCTGCTTTGCATCCACCAACTACTATGGCTCCTCCTCGGATAAGTAGAGAAGAGACAAATAGGACTCAGAAAGGCCACGCCACTACGAAACGACGAAAACAAGAACAAAATGTACCAACAGCCCCACAAGTCAGCACTGGATGGACTCAGCACAGAAACCAGCACACCCCTACTTTGCATTTTTATCTGGTGCAGCCCTCTGGCTGTCACACCACTGCTGATATCACAGCGGGAAGGAGTTTGAAGCAGAATATATTTAAAGCAATGTAAAAAAGGGGGGAAAAGAAATAACATACACATACACACCCAAATTCAAAAGCCAAGGAGTTTCCTCTGTCCATGGTCCCATCTACCTCCTGATGCTGAAAATTTGGCAACTATCCCTCTTTTTTTTTTTAAAAAACACCCTGGTGGACTCGCACCCTTTTAAGATACGCCACAGTTCCCCTTCCTGTCTGGTTCTCTGGAGTTTTCCCACTGGAGACAGATCTCTGCAGGGAGGGTGTGATAATTATGGTGTGAATCCCCCTGCTGACATGCTGGTGGGCCAGAGAAACACACTGTTGGAAACAGCCTTAAATAGTCTACATAGGATTTTTTTTCCTCAGACACTGTTTTTTTTTGCCTATTTTGCTCTTTTGCCTTGTTACGCCCTAAATAAGAGTTTCTAAAATATGTGTACTGCTGAAAACATGTAGTCTGAAAACTTTCAGCGTTACAGAGAGGCAATGAGACTTTCAGAGCTACCCAGATACGGGGTTGGGCAACTGGTTCTCCTGGATAGCTTTAAATAAAGTCAGTCATGCGTTTATACGTGTGTAAATTTAATAAATTGTACACCCAGTAATACACTGAGGTTTTGTGACAAGGCCTTTGTTAAACACAAGTTGTCATTGCTAAAAGATCTTTGTGTTGGATACAGGAATAAGGCTAAAGGCTTCCAGCGACTACCTTGCCTCTTTGCCAAAAACATTGATTATTTCATTTTAAATGTATTTAATGTCACTTCTCAAATTTTCAGTCAATGACAGGGTGAAAGAGATAGAGATACAGCTGAAATAGTTGTCCTGTGGGCTGAAATTTAACTGTTTGGGGTTTTTTTTTTAACAATGTTCCTGTTTCCAGCGTTTACACTCGGACTGCTGAAGGATCTGATCTGAGTGTTTTATTCCTTTCCACAATGCGTCTACTTCGTGGCTGGGGCAGAACAAAACTCTGAAGGAAAGCACAGATTATACCAGCTGGACAGATTTGGCTAATTCAACAAGCTTCAGGCTGAAGGAATGCACCAACTGCCTCGAAGTCTCCGCAACTCATTTACGAGACACACACTGAAAAAAAAATAGTCCAACTTGTACCTCTCCAGGCCAGATTATCTTAGTTACACCCTTGAAAAGGTGAACTGACCCACTAGTACCTAAGAGGGATTATTCTGGATTTACACCATGCCCCCTCCACCACCACCTTCAGCACTTTTCTTCAAATTGTGAGAAGCCGAGCGTGGCAGGAGGCAGGTCTCTGGTGAGCATGGGCTGATGAACGACAGCAAATGAGATTTGCCCAATTCCCTTTTTTCCACATTTGTAGATCACAAGAGGCCGAGGTGAAAGTTTATAACAGCAATTAGAAACCACATGGCTGCAAGGGTTTTATAGCACTGAATTTCTCTATCAGCCAATTGTTCTCGTTCAAAGTTTTTCCAAGGACATACCAATAAAAATTATCACAATAAATTATAAGGAAAAAAAAAAACCACCAGCCCTCTGCTGAGACATCATAGGTCCCAGAGCCAGGTTGTTAACGATCCCGGAGTTACTTTTGCTTTAAAAATGAGCACTGAATTCTAGGTATAAACTGAGAAACAAAACCAGCAGGGATTTTCTCGAGCATTGAGGCACTTCAGTATTAGTCACCTTGCAGATCAGCACTGATAAGGAACATGTGAATCTCTTTAACCCACTAGTATGAACCAGGTCCCGGGAACGTTAACAGAATGAAAGAACGAGAAAGCAACCAAGGGTTCCATGAAACCAAGGGCAAGGGAGTGAGATAAAGTACAAAACCACATGACAATAAAAGGGTTGAAAAGGAACCAGTACAGGTTTACACCTGGGCTGTGCCTTGCTGTTGTCCCAAAGCTTGAGGGGTTTGTGTTTACTGATAGTAACGCTCAATGCAAGAGGGCCAGCATAAGGGTCCGATCCTGCCACCACTTGTATGTTGAACTTCAGTAGGCTACATGACTTAACTCTCTGCAGCATCTGGCCCCAGAGGACCTCTTCATGCCAACAATATTTAAAGAAATGGGATTTTTGCCATGGGCTTCAGTGGAAGTGAGAGTTGGAGCAGCTCCAGCAACAGACGGGAGCGCTGCCCCCTTCTCATTTCCCCAGCTCCAGCCCCGGACATGAGCTATTTTGGATCTTCCCTAAAGCAAAGTCTGTAGAATTCCAAGAACTAATTGCCTGGTCATTTTTTTTTTTTTTAAATACTTTAAACCATTTTCCCAGCCTGTTCTTCCTCAAAGAAAGTCTTTGGCGATGCAGATGGCTGGGTGGCTCATGGTGACAGCCAAAAAAAAAAACTGAAATAAGGCCATTTGTCTCAAGAGACAAAGAGAGAGGAAAGGAAAGATGAGTGATGCAGTGCCAAATTTGGGTTACCTTCCACCCTCTGAGGCTCAGCTTGGTTAATCTGATTCTGCTTGCTGGGGATCGGAGTGGCTTTGCATGAATCACTCTCAGTAGCTGAGCAGAGCACCAGAAGCGACTTGCAACCAAGTACCAATGGCGAAACCTAGCTCCTGTGGGCAACCCTACCCAACCCAACAGGATGCTGGTGAGGCTCTCTCACCTTCCAAAGAGAGAAAACAAGCATCGGAGAAGATTAGAAGAGGGTAACTCAGCCCCAGCCAGCACCCAATTACCCCCCCACTCCAGCCTGCTGAATGAAAATGAGAGGTCTCAACAGAAATCACACGGTGTAAGGAAACAAGACAGAAGAGTAGAGCTTCAGTGAAATATGCAGAAGCCTGTGTCTGCACTGCTTGCACAGAGAATTAGCTTTTGCGTGCACACGTGTGTGTGTGTGTGCACACAGACACATCGCCAGGAGAAACAATCCCGTTTGCTAATTCCACGCTGTGCTACGAGCCATCTGCGGCTGGGGAGGAAACGGCACTGCCCCAATCAGGGACCTGCAAGCGTGGAAATTATAAGCAGAAGGGACAGAGCAGCCAGAAAACTCATCCTTTGCTCCCAGCTTCTGCTCTTTCCTCAAACAGTGCATCCACGTGAGGTTTTAGTGTCAGGGAGCAGCACTTTGCCAAACTTCTCATGCGTGACTGCTCTTCAACCAGGGGAAGGTCCCGTCCGAGAGCCCCCTGCCCTGTTGCTGAATTGCAGCTGGGAAATTTCATCCCGTTATCCCTAGTTTTATTTTATTTTATTTTTGGGGGTTGTTTTGTTGCACAAAACAACCAAGCTCCCGGACAGAAACCAAAGCAAACCGAAAGCCCGTCTGCAAACCTGAAATGACAACGAAACCAAGCGCCGCTCCTGAAATAGAGCCCTAAAACCCCAAAGTGAATTCCTCCGGCTCAAGAGATCCTCTCGCTCTCGGAGAGGAACCACACCTCCAACAAAGAGACACTCAAGCAACTCAAGCCATCTTCTGGATTATCGGGGGGGAAAGGAAAGCCAACGAAGATACACCTGCCTTAAACCAACAGCGCTCTCAAAGTTGCCCAAAGTTTGCCCGAGGCTAAACCGATAAATCGAAGGGAGCGGGCGCCGGGGGGCGAGCCGGCACCGCGGGTGCGGGGTTCAGCCGCGCAACGTCCCGCCGGGAGCACTCACCGAGGAGAGGAGGTAGCCGAGCAAAGGCACCACGACACCCAGGACCGCGTACTCCATTCTGCCAGCGCCGGAGCAGAGAACGCTCCGCACCCCAAACTCCCGCTGCTGCTGCGGCGGAGGCGACGGCGGCTGCGGGCAGCGCGGAGCTCCGCTCCCCGCACCGGCCTGAGCGCATCCAAGGAGGGAGGGAGGGAAGGAGGTAGGAGGGAGGCGACACCAGCGGCCCCTGCTCCGCACCGCACCGCACCGCACCGCTCCGCTCCGCCGGAGCCGGCCGTGCCACCGCCCCCGGCCGCCTCCCTGCGCGGGGCGGGACGGCACCGCCTCCCTCCCGCCCCCCGCCCCAGGTGCCGCCGGGCCCGCGGGGAGGCTGCGCGTCCCGGGGCGTCTCCTCCTTCTGTCCCCGGGGGGCGGGGGGGGGGGGGGGGGGGGGGGGGGGGGGGGGGGGGGGGGGGGGGGGGGGGGGGGGGGGGGGGGGGGGG
>JAOXNO010000013.1:3193674-3219004 GCA_028565335.1 Limnodromus scolopaceus
TTTCTCATTGGTTGGACTAGATGATCTTAAAAGGTCCCTTCCAACCTAGGTGATTCTGTGATTCTGTGATTCTGTGAAACACTTACTGTCTGTCGCAGTTCAGGTCTCTTGGCTGAGCTGTTGAATATCACAGTTATGGCTTTATGCCGCTTGCTTGATTCCCTCATCTGATGCATTTCTTATATATCTGCTGCCTCCAGGATATATTTGTGCAAGCAAATTCAGCATCCTTACTATATGTTAGCAAAACATTGCATCTACTAATGGAGAGAAGTGTTATGTTCCAAGCCCCTTCAACGCACATGAAAAATAAAACTCAGTTCCTAGGGGGAATAAGAAATGACGGTTCATTCTCTTGAATGAATGCTGTCTGGGAAGAATTTGTTTGACATAAATGCAATTTTCCAGGTCCTTCTGGCGTGGGTTTTTTTTCTAGACAACTCTTCTTTCCTTGTAAGCAGAAAATAGTTTTATGCCCAAAACCTTCCAGACCGACTACAAAAACCAGAGAAACCCTCTTCTAATCCAGGGGTATATTCAGACTAAAGCATGTTAGATTTAACTGGATTGACAACAACAGACTTTCCATGGTTCCTCTCATTTTGTGGCAGTATAAATGCAAATGATATAATGATATTCCAGAAGCAATCATATCCCCAGAGAGGTCCCCTTCTCTTTTTCTGTATCAAGAGGTGAATAACAGGGAAGGAGTTAAAGTGTATGGCATTACTTTGATGCCTGTGAATTTCAACCATCTCCAGGAGGTCTGGCACTGGATTTTTCAGGGAAAAAAAAGATTTTTAAACTGTGGATGCTGCTGTAGCTATCTAGAAAATATCAGGCATACAAAGACATGCTTCCCATGGCGAGATAAACATTATCCAAGAAGACGACATAATATATGTCAAGGGAAGTGAAACATCAGGCTCCAGTGCTTTTGAGTTAAGATAACAACACCAAAATTATTAAGTTTTCCTGATGTGTAAGTTCTGTGCTCATGTCTCCTGTATTACCTGGTGACTCTGAAAGGGATTTCACACAGAGGTGACTGGCCTTTCTGAAGGTCAGAAGAGTTTGGTACTGGATTTTTGCCTCCAAGGTGCTTATGTTGCCATGCCTTGGACTCAATCCTCATGCATGAAAGGTTTGGCATAGCCCCAGTGAGCTTCACTAGGGTTGAACGAAGTTTTATTTGCTTCAACAAAAAATATGACCCTTGGCGTTTATAGCATCAATCTTCTCGCTGAACACTACCTTCTCTCAGGATTTACACTCACTCTGCTGTGTTTTTACAGTGTCTTCTTTTCTGTGTCCACCTCTTGGATTGTAAACTCTTCAGAGCAGAGCAGTTTTTCATATTTGTGCTGCATGCTGTGTCACGCACATGTTGGTCAGCAAACAAGTACTTCGGCTAGGAATAGCAAAGCGCGATCACTCACCTTCCACAATTTCATGCAGGATGGGAGCGGCATCTGTGTACTGGTTCATCCCAGGCTGGAGATAGCCTGAAAACTGGGCTGTATGCAGATGGTTAAAGAACAAATATTCTAGTGGAAACATTGAGGACAGCATCAAGCATTTGTGGATATGCTTATGGGAAATTTTGTTCTCAGGTACCCAAGTTTTTGGTCACGGGTAAGACAGGGGACTGACACTTCTACTACAAAGACAGGCTGAGAGAGTTGGGGTTGTTCAGCCTGGAGAAGAGAAGGCTCTGGGAAGACCTTAGAGCCCCTCCCAGTAATTATAGGGGGCCTACAGGAGAGATGGAAAGAGACTCTTTATCAGGGAGTGTAATGACAGAACGAGGGGTAACGGTTTTAAACTGAACAAGGGGAGATTTAGATTAGATATTAGGAAGAAACTGTCTACTCTGAGGGTGGTGAGACACTGGCTCAGGTTACACAGAGAAATTGTGGGTGCCCCATCCCTGGAGGCGTTCAAGGCCAGTTTGGATATGGCTTTGAGCAACCTGGTCTAGCGGGAGGTGTTCCTGCCCATGGTAGGGGACTTGGAACTCAGTGATCTTTTCTATCTCTAACCATTCTATGACTCTATGTTTCTATGACTCTATGCTGACCCCACTGAGATCCTGCTGTCTTCAGGCATTCATAGCAGGCAAGATTCCCAGGAGAATGGGAAGGAGGGTGATGGGTGTGTTTTGCCCATAAAACAACCTATTGACAAGAGCAGCTGTGCTAGAAAACTTACAGTATCTTTTCCCTCTTTAATGCCATTAGTTCTTTGAGGGTGAATTCAAAGGCAGCTGTGCCATATCTTATACTGTTTGGGGAGGTGAGTGGGTTGTACTCACTCTGCAGTGAGTCATTCCCATCTTGTTTAACTGCAGCTTACCAATTTTCGTTTGTTTATGTGTGTGTTCCAGGCATATCTGATCGATGATGCACGCAGCTCTGGAAACTTACTGCATCAAGTCTCCACACTTTCCATCAAAGTTTTTCAGCAGTATGGGTGGAGACCACAGGATAGAGCATCAGATATGCAGATACAATTTGCAGTTCTAAAGATGTTCTGATTTACCCATTTATCCATGGCCAGGTCAAACTAAGGTTGTCTGCTACCCTCTATACCAAGGATGACTATAAAATGTGAGACCGTAATCAACTCCAAAATGAAATCCAGTCTTCCAATTTGCTTACAAGTGAGAAAGTAATAATTATAAACAATGTAAAGCTAACAAGGAATCTCTTAATTAGGGATTATAATCAGCTAAGTCTTCATTTTAAGAAAATATCCACAGTCAGGGAAAAGACACGTAGATTTTTTTCAGTTACTTGTTTCAGTCTTGTTCTAAATTTCAGTTACTCAAATCCTATTGAAGCTGGTGGAGTTATAGTAAGTGTTTAAAGCTAAACCTTTATTCAAACTGTTTCCTGTTCGGGGACTTACTCAGGGCTTTCCTGAGCTGCGTCAAAAGCGTCCTAGATCAGATAAATAGGACTCTATATCAGAGCAGCCAGTCAGGCCCAGTCAGGAGTCAAGCATTATATAAAAAGGTAGATATTGATAGTGGCTGTTTCCCATCTTCTTTCTGCTGCCAGTGCATGCCACAGCCATGAACCACAACCTAAAAATATGTGCTCTGCAAGGGAGATGGCTGGTTTTAATACTTTAATGCATGCAGCATGAAACCTGTTTCACTTGAAGGAGGAGCAATAGCATTTATACCTCCACTGATAACCCTCTTTCCTCCCTGCAGGGACTGTGTTTGTCAAGGTCGTAGAGCTTGAGCCTTTGCTGAGACAGTCCCCAGCAGAAAGAGTTTCACTGCAAGGAAATCCTGGTGCCACCCACTAAATTGATTTCCAAGGAGTCTCTCCGCGGTGGGGATCCTCAGGGTGGTCAGGGTAGCAAAACAACATTGTGCATGCTCCACACCACCTGTGCTTTTTATGCTGTGGTCTATTCCTGGACAGCAAAAGGGCCCTGTAATAAAAGTCAGTATTTACATGTTTCTTTAATTGTGGCCACAAAAGCAAGCACACTCCCTGTCAAGAGCCAGCCTATAAATAGTGAAGTGTTATCACAGTGCACCACAATTTGCATCTTTAGATAATCTTCCGGCTTTACTGGAGCCACTGTGTCTTTTTTACATAAAAAAAGAGCATTTCTCCCTTATACAAGCTCTTTGTTGGGCTTTCTGGGTGGAATTTGTTTGCTTAAACACAGGCAGACAATGTCGTTTGAGATGCCCCATTGTAGCCATGTGAATGTGGCAAACACGATACAGGATCTACAGGATTTGCAATACATCTATGCTTTTCTGGACAGGCACATAAGGCTGGGCGAGATGTGGGTATTGTGTCAGAGGTGGTGTTACTCTTTCCCACTGTGCTTGTGGTTCTTGAGCTATGGAGCATCATGTTACAGGTGTTCGTATGTCTGCCCAGGCTTTTGACAATCATCAGAAGTTTAATCACTTGAACCCAGGGGATGATGTAGCTCATCCTGACGTAGACATCTTTGCAAAAAACCTGTCTCTGTCCTTCAACAGTAATGCAGCTTGGGGTTGACTATATCAGGTATAGAAGCCTAGGCCACAGATGTCTAAAGCTGGGTGACATAGATTTCACTGGAATTCAGAGGTTTGCTGTTTACAGCTCTGATTAGCTAAACAAAAAGAATGTGTAAGACCCACTTATCTTGACCACAGTCTAGACCTTTCTCCTTGGAAATGATGCAATCTAAGAGTGCTTGGTCACAGCTTGTCATATCTCCTCCAGATGTGCCCTGTCCTCTGGTTTTGGCCATGTGGTGGGTCCCTTCAGGCAACGAAAGTGTGGACTGAATGGAAATCTTGATGTGAAATGCTCCCAAACACTGTGTTATTGAGGGTTTAATTCAGACAACCTGTGAACCAGGACCCTCAATTAAAATCTGGTAGAGTCTTCACTCCACCTTTTCCAGCAAGTTGACGCTTCTCCTTTTTATCCTTTCAATTTGCTTAGATTTTAGGCTTACTTGTCCAATCCATAAAGCCAATAAGTGCAATGGTTATACAAATGATAACAATCTGAGCTGAAATTATTTGCTTGGGCTGACTTCTGTTTTGAGTTGGGAAACAGGGAAACAATTACCTTTTGGCTCCTTTAAAGGATGGTCATCAGCTTGAAATTCACTTCTACAAGCATGATACTTTGGTTTTGGTATGTAATTAAACATGATAAATGGTCTTAAAAAGTGTAGATACATTAGTGTAACCCTTTATATTCCACTCATTTCCAAAGTGTATCAAGATTTCTCCATTTCTCAATTGTTTAAAGAGAGGGGGGAAATAGAGGCAGATAGATAAAAAATCCATAATTGTCATTAAAAGGATTGAAAAAAATTCCTCTTCTTACCTAGCCAGGGGTGGATTAATAATCACCTTATGGAAGGAATCTGAAGAATATATAGAGAGGCAAAGCCATAAAACCTTGATATACTATGTACTTATGATCCTCTTTCACGTGTATCTCATAACAGTGATAATATTTGCAGAGATATGCCCTGGCAATCCTGAGGCAGCTTTTATTTTCAGGCAGATGAACTCTGCATGTACTGCAGTGAGCTCGGCGTGGCAAAATACTTTGCCAGTGTGACTTCCAGGTCTGCTGCTCAACGTCATCACAAGGCGTGCCCGCTCAGGGCTCAGTTTCTTGCTCCTGGTGGCACGGCAGGGAGTGCCAGGACTCTGCTCTCCCACGCTGGCCAGGAAATCCCACCGGGCTGAGCTCCAGCACTGCAGAAAATTTACAAGTCCTTCATATTTGCACAGAAAGTGGTTTAAGGAAAGCACTGACTGGAGCCCAAGGAGTGGCTAGGCTGTCATGCAGACATACGCTGGGACTAATAGCACACTATTTATATTCTGAGGCAATTATTCATGAATATGCCACACTGATAAGCTGGATCAACAGACAAAAACATTGATTACATTACAGGTACCAGGGAAACCTCACAACAACATGATGAGAAATGAGTCCAAAGCAGAACCCAAATCTGTCCATGCATATCCAAATGACAGAGACAGAATCTCCAAATCTGTCCAGACATAAGGGAACACAGATTGCATCCTCAGAAGTGGACATATTTTTTCCACAATGAGCTGAATCAGCTCCTGGAGGATGATCCTGTTTTGATCTGAGCATGGTAGACCATGATCTCCCTCAACTGACAAACATCCACAACGTGGGTCTCTCCAAGGAAGTGCAGTCTTATGTACACTCCCCAGAGCTACTTTAGGAGGTGATGAGTAGATCAAGCCTTTACAGTGAAATGAAAATATGAAGGAAGCATGATGTTCTTGATAAATAATTAATAAATAAACTCATTGGTTGATTAACTTGAGCACATCACCACAATGATTGATTGGTCTGCCTCTTATACCATATCTGGCTGGTCTGCCAATGCTTTGCAAATTTCTGTTCAGGTTTGAGGTGTGTTTTTTTGCCATTTCAAAACAGCTATGATATCTGTCTGGTAGTTGTGAACAGAGGAGGCCATCTGCAAAGCCAGCACTCAAATAGTATGTGACAGTGACAATACCCTCTCATAGCGATGTGGCATCCTGCAATATCTTTAGTTGTAGACACATCCAAAACCACTGGCCTTGTAACTGTGCAGAAAAATTTACCATATGGGTATCTGGAAATTTGTGAGGCACCACCAGACATATTTAATTCACATCAATCTCCAGTGAAATAATTGGAATCATAAAGGGGATGAATCTCACTCAGATGTGGTACAGAAATTGAATCAGTTTCAAAAATACAGCCAGTTTTTCATCAAAACCTCTATAAAATCAATCTGCCACTTCAGACTATAGCCCAAAGGCTTGAAACTCACAGATATTACTCAAATGCAAAAAGAATGTTTAATTGCATGCTCATTTGGGAGGAGAAATGTAAGACTGTCCCTAGATTCATTTTTCAGGCTAATTTAGTAGGACTGAATATTCTCTTTTGATGCTGGACTTTAAAAAAAGTATCCAACATGGAAATTTGCCTTGTGAAGAAGGCTCCATTTCAATTATATCTGTCTGAGTAAAATTTAAGTACGATGTTGCTATACTGGATCAAATCATGGTCTCTCTGGTCCCATGGGCTTTCTTTGATAGTGACAAGCATGTGGCAGACCTTTCAAGTTACTCGAAACTTGATGCAAGATACACACGGGGCTGTATCCTGGACATAGCTGTTCATATCATGGATATAGACTTTATTTATGGAAAAAAAATACTCAATGGAGCTGGTCTCAGGTCACACAGGAAGAATAAAACCTGTAAGAGTAGGCCACCAGTGGGGAATGAACTTTTCAATGTCATGTTCCTTGCCATGTAGGAAATCACCATGGTTTCCTTAATTCATTGAGACCTCAAGTGCGAGGAAAAGTTGGCTGATCTGCTGATATCAGTGGCTGATGCATGGAATCCTCCACTGGGAGCAGAGCAGTGTTATTGCATCACAAACCTATGACAACCTAGGACAAGGTGAGTGGGTCAAACACAGGACATTTAAAAAGCATGTCTTATTATTAGAGCATAAAATGGGACAGATCTGGTTTGTTTTCAAGTAGAAAGAGTCATGTAGTCAGCTCTGGGATAATTTAGCCACATGAGTAGTTTCTCCCTAATCTCCATTTCTTACTTCTTTTATCTCTGAAGCAGAGAATGTAAAACCTTTCCCCAAAACTCCCCAGTATTTTTAAATCATAGTATTTAACTCCACATACACATTTTAAAATCTTGGCTGGCTTCAGTTTCCTCCAGAAATTGGTTACATTGGCTGAATGTGTGGGAAAGCAGTCCTTTGAATCAGCTCGTATTTCAGTGATTTTCATGGATTTAAAGGCCAGATGGGATCACTAGCTCATCCACTCTGATCTCTTACATGGTATGAGGGATGGGATTCACCTCACCATTATTTAAATAGTGAAGCTAGAGACAGACCACCTGCTCTAAAATGAGCTGTTTTCCCTCTGCTCCTTTTACAATCAACGGAAAAGGATTATTCCCTGCATAGGGTAATTTGTTCTTCTCTGCGATAGATTTTAAGTGCAAGACATATAAATTACTAGGACTGTGGACTCTCTTACAGTGGGTTTACTAAATAGTCTTTGTCTGAGGCATAGCTCCTACAAAGGATATCAGTTTGTGCCCGAAAGTGTCAAGAGATGGATAATCCACTACTTTTCTTTCTTTTCCTACTGATTTCTCACCTTTGTTATTAGAAACCAAACTCCAAAGGTATTACTGACTGGATTGACATCATTGCCTATAAAGGGAACCTTGTATAAGTAGCTCAAGGGGAAATACATGCCTTCTAGCATGATGAATCTGTCCCCATTCCCTGTTTCTGGCTGCCTCATCTCCCAAAAGATTGAGAGATCTTCAGAGGTAGGTGATAGAAATGACTGTTGATAGGAAAAGTTTTCCGCAAGAGGCAGAAGGAAGGCAGGGAGCGAGGAGATGAATGTGAAGGGATGTGAGAGAAGAATACAAAATGAGTATTGAGAAAATGTGTGGGGAGAAAAATCAGGCACACTCTGATACTAAAACAAGACAACTAATAAAAATGAATGGCAACTAATTTAAAATTAGTAAATGGAAGCTTGTTTAATTACAGAGGCAATAAATAACCCACGGAAATAAATGCCACAAAATAAATTTAAAGCTAAACACAAGGTTAAGAGGGAGAGCACATATCTGTAGGTGACATTTATGGATGACCACGTTCCACTGAAAATCAGTGGATAATAGGCTATATCTGCAGCAGTGTTAAACAGAACAAATAACTCATGCTTCAGAGTACAAACTAATAGCAATGACAGGGTACAAGCCCAAAAAAAAAGATAGAAAGATCTGTACTTTTACTGGCAGCTTGTTCTGAAATAGGTAGTATTGGTCGGTGCTTGAGACAGACCTGCCTGTGAAACTGATATTCTTCTCTGTCACATTACCTGAGCATATTACGGTGTGAATGAATGGGGCTTTTTATGATGCCTTTCTGGAGTAGGAAATAACTACATGGATGGAGAAATGTTATGGAAAAGGTATGGAAAACACTCACTTGTCCTGATACGGATTAATTCAGATACCATGTCTAACTCTTTTCATTGACTATACAGTTAAATGGAAATAGGAACCCTAAACTTTGAGTCATGTGTTTTGCTCTCTTGAACAAAAAGGCCGTGATATTTGTAATTAGGAAGTTGAGTACCTGTTACAGACGGTCTGACTAGGGCCTTTACGGATTTGTCCGAAATAATCCAAGTAGTATGTAAAGGATGATGCATTTAAATCCTGGTTCCTATCCCTAATCCCTGGTCCAAGCTGCCTTTTTGGGTATGGAATGAGATATAATACCCAATCCAGCCAGATAACTTCTACCTGTATGCTTCAGTTAACTCTGATATTGATATGTCCCTGTCTATATCTGAGCAGCTATCCTGTTAAAAGCATCTGGGTGTCACAGTGGACATCAGAGTGAATATAAACCAATGGTGTGCTCCAAGATTAAGGCAGAGCCCATATCAGCACTCATGAGGGTCAGCGAGGCCTGCAGATCAAGCCAAGCTGTTGTTGTTCCCCTGTTCAGCATTGCTGAGGTCACTTCTGAAATTTTGTAGACAGTTCTGGTCTCCCAAACCCCTTCTAGCTCAAGAGGGATGTGAAGAAACTAAAAGGGCTTGAGAAAAGAACTACCAAAATTGTCAGGGACCCAGAGCATATGTCTCATGCAAACAAGCTGAGGAATATGGCATAACACCCAGCCAGACAGTTCCCAGCCTGTCACACCCGCCCACAGAGCTTTGTACTTCCCCACGTTGATGCACCCTCTATGGAGGGTGGGGGAAAAAAAAAGAAAGAGATTATGATTATATTCCCAATCAGTTTGTATCAGTTGTATGGTTATATTGAGTTTATATGAGTCATATTCCGTAACCTTAGAGTGTGGAATGATGATCTCTGCAGAGGTTAAAGAAATATATCTCAGGCCTCGGTTTGGCTTGCATGGAGAGTGATTCTTGAGGTCCTTTCTAGGCTTGTTTTGTATAAATCTGCACCTTGAGCACTTGCCTTGCCATTTTTGATTTAGCTTGTGTGTATAGGCAGCAATCCTCCAGCTGTCACAGCATGCACTATTGATTTATTAAGCTAAAGTAAATACAATTGAAACCCAAAGATTCATTAAGAGTGACCATTTCTGCCTGTGGACTCAATATGTTTTCAAAATGATGCTCTACAACCTCATTAGGGTCTTGTTCACATTCATGGATTCACCCGTCGAGTGGTGAGAGAAGAAATGATGAGTGCACAAAATCGATCCTCAACACTGATGTCTGATTACTTGGGAATTCAGAGTTTGCTTCATCATTCTGGGATTCCACTTTGACACAAATGAGTTCAATGACTATAGTGAAGCTTTAAACTAGAAGTATTGATGGGTCAAACACCAAGGAAGGAGGTTAAAATATACAGAATTCCTTCAGTCCCTTTCTTAAAAGTACAGCTGCTATCTTTGGGTCTTCCCTCATATGCTTTTACTCAGATAAAAAACATATTCTGATTATTTATAATAGTGTTCTGGTCTCTCATGATCCTTTGAATAACCTCCCAGGAATTTTCTAAAAGGTAATGACAAAGAGATTTTTTTATTCCTTTTTAAGGAATGTATTTGCTTCTGGATACATGAGTAATCCTCTCTGATGTTGTCTGCCTTAGATGTCTTTTAGCATTGCAGCATGACAAAAAGGTAAATTAAATGTATCCATTTGGATGCTTTTAATTGGCAGCCAACGCCAACAGTTCCAGTGAGAAACTTTGGACTGAATTTAACCAAAGGGAATTGCTAAAAGGTTTGTGGGGAGAACTGGTACCTTCATTTAAATACCACTTTCTGCTCTTTTACTGAACAGTGGTTGTAAGAAGTCGGTCAATCATTTCCATATTGACACTGATGAATCTCTCTGGTTCTTCCCTCCTCTGTGCATTGTAATTTGCCTGTGATCTCCCTCAAGCATGCCTTAGCTACACTCTCCCCAGGACTGAGGTTTTCATTGGTATGGGGAAAAAATTTCAAATGTGATTACAGGTGTTGTGAGCGGAAAGCCAAATGGGGGTTATGCTCCCAAACAGTCAGGTGTACATGGGAGTTGACTCCTCTACATAGTGGGCGCATAGATGCACACACTACCAAGATGTAAGCAGGCAGTTTTATGCTCCTCAGACTGAGAATGGAGGGTTGATGAAACAACAGTGGAGCCACAGAGAGGATTAAATATGGAAACAGTCAGCCTAAAAATGAGATTCATTCCACATAGCTCTAGACACCAACGTCTGACTTGGTTTCCCTAGAGACCCCTTAGGCTCTGGTTCAATTAATCCTGAAATATGCCAGATGAGTCACACTCTAGTAGCGTCACACCTTATCTGGCATGAAGGATTTCTTCTGATGACGGTCTCGGATAAGAAGTGAATGGGAAATGTAGTTTAAACAATTTATGAACTAGGGCCACAGTAAAAAAACTGAGTTGTTTCCCTTTGAATGACCTGTGAAGTTTTCAGCAGTGCCCACCACGCTGTATGTTTTGGAGGGTGGACTATATTTACATAGCATGGTCCTGTGTAGGGTGAACAGATAGTTGCAGGACAGATACGGGATGGGTTCGATGCAATAGTTACAGGACAAATGCAACAGGTGCAGGATGCGGCCTTGTTGGGCCCATGTGCCTTTACAGGATGGCATGAAAAGGGCATACAGCAGCCCTTCAATCTCTCTTGGCTGCTCCATATCCAGGTTTGTCCCTGCTGTCTTGATGCCACGTACAGACGAACAGTCTGTGTGCATATGCCTGAGGTGCTCAGGTATTGGAAAGGGCTTAAACTAAGTTTCTAAACTTCACCCTGAAGAGATTTATGAGAGCTCGTACACTCATTTCCACCAGCTCTGCTGTGAAGATAATGCCCAGCAGAGTGACAGAGCAGGCAGTCTTGCTGGTAACTACTTGAACCTCAGGTTAGAGCTTGGCTGAACTGACAAGTCAGGTTTTCCCATCTGCAGAGTGGTGCCAATAGTCTTCTTTCTTTTGCAAAGCGTCTTGTGCTCTCCAGAGGAAAGCACCAGGCAGGAGCTAATGGTGATGATGACCCAAGTGAGATGTTTTGCAGACATATATTAATATCAGTCGTGATGGCTGGCTTATTGCAACATGCAGTTAGAGATGCTGTTTGAAGTCTGTGCCAGCTCCCCTCTGGGAAGAAGAAGGAGGACAATGCACGTCATTGAGTGTCATCTTTACAGAGAGATTACTCCAAAAAGAGAAGTCCATAGGGTGGAAGTAGGCACTACCAGCAGAAGAATTTCACATTCTCAACTAGTTGGAAGGCAAAGCAATCTGCTTAATAACTGTTTGGAGGAACATATATAGCAACAAACAGAACTACCAGTAAGCTGTGACAGTGAGACACTTGCTTTTTATTAGCTCCAGTGTGTTCCCATCTTGAATCGAAATTTAAATCCCTCCAAAAAAACCTCTAGGCAATATAATTGCAGAGACACAATATTGGTGAGCTTTAATAAGGGAGCTGGTCATGAAAATCACTGCTCTGGAGGAGGAAGCTCAGGGTTTAGTTAAAGATGTTTAGTAGATGGGCAGGATTATTGCAATCCTTATCCAAAATAGCATATATTTTATTTCACTCTAAACAGGGGCCCGAGTAGAGTGGCCAGCCTGAAAGTGTAAAAAGAAGTAATATTATGATTATGGAAGAGAGAAGAGGTGAGAAAAGCTTGGGAGCTGTTGAGTTAGAGACTTCAGATGACAGGAGAGAATCATTGCTCTAGTTGCTGAAAAAGCTAAAAACCTTGAGAACTAGCCCTGGTAGAGCATCCAGACAAGCAAACCAGAACAAGGAGGGGTTGGATGGTGAAAGGATGGTAGTATTTGAGGTATATATTGGAAATAGTAATAGTAATTACTTAAGCCCTAGAGGGTGATATTAATCTGATGTCTGCCACTGAGCTGACAAACCTCAGCTCCCTTTCTGGACAAGAGAGTCCACTGAATGGACTCAGTGGAGTTCACTGAATGATCCGTTTCTCCCTACAGTAGCTGTTCAAATCTGGGCAGATGGACAATACCTCAAAATGCCTACTTCTCTCCATGAACTGTAAAGGAAAGCAGAATAACTTGCAGAAAGGAGGGGATGTATAACCTTAGGTGAGATGCATCCCAAACAAAAGACTCCTGTGTCTTTAGAGGAAGCAGATCTGCCTTGGGATTGTAATGGGGCTCTTTTAGATGTCAGCTGGGTTGACCCATAAAATCTGAAGTTACATGTCTAAGCTAGTGTTTCTAAAGAGCTAGAAACATCATTCCCATTGAAATTAGTTACTTAAGTACCTTTAACATACTTACCTTCTGGGATGAGATTCTTGCGTTTTAGGAAATCACAGTCCACTGGGAATGTTACAGGACATTGACTACATGAAACAAGAAATCCCTTGTTTAAACACGTAGTTCTCTCTTATTCTGAGAGCTGTAGCTTTTTGCCTGGAATGCAGCTTCAAGCTATAAATTTTTTTAATACCTTTGGCTTTGTGCATGCTGAAATGTACTGACATTGAACATGAGCCAGTTTACACTTGGTTTTGCCTAACACTGGACATAACCCACACTAGACCTTAATACCATTCAGTAGGAGGATGACATCCAATTTAGGGGAAGAGGGACTTTTTTATTTGTCTCCTGAAACCAGCTAGGTGAAAGAAATCATCTTCTAAGATGAAATCATCTGCTAAGCAGCTATGGAAACTCTGAAAGGGCATGTAGACACCATGGATGAAGATACGTAGTTTTTCTAGCTCACACTAAAGTGCTATGTTTAATCCAGCAAGCTTAACTCTGGTTGTTAGCATGCAACACACATATGCTTCTTAATTATGAGAGTGATATTTTAGGATTATCATGCTCAGCTATGAAAAATCTGCATTTGTTGCAAAGAAATGTGAAGGGGACATCAGCCTGGTAAACAGTAGAGGGAAAAATGGAACATAAGCTGCATGAAAACTTTGCCATTGTACAGCTGCTTTTCCCATCAAATTATACTTGTTTGAGAAAGTTTACGATCCAAAAACATTCAGGGACTGGAAGAAACACATAAACACAAATCCAGCATAACAGGAAAAAATGGTTTGGTGCTCTGGGGGTAGAAAACCTGGAAAACAGAGAGAGAGCCTTGGTTAATGGTTATCCGCTGTGTAAAGATCAGCAGGGTGAGGTTAAAAGGCTGAATATTTTTCTCTGCTTTTTAATGTCTGGCATGTGAGATCTAGGTTTTTTGGACTGGGCTCAAATCTGATATAAAAAAACAATTTTGGAAAGTGAGCTGTGAAATCTCAGCCTCTTCAAGCTAGCTTCTTTCAGCTGCACTGTTTCAAAAGTCTTACCCTGTGTTAGAAGCCAGCCCATGGAAGAGGTCAAAATACTCTACTGGTATTTAGTCCAACCCACCTTCATTTTCTTGCATTTTCTGTACTTTCTGAGCCTGGTACCAGCTGTTGGGGCAAGCAGAAAAATATGGAAAGATGAGTAGATTTAAGTTATTTTTATCTCTGCAGCTGTTGAATCAGAGTCTCATTTCGCATCTTAGTTTTGTGGATGATCTCAATGTAATTAGAAGGTTTAGGTAAAATTTAAGTATACTTAGTATTTTGGTTATTATTGTTCTAGAATTAGCAATGGCTACAAGCATGTAATTATTCTAGGTGTTGCAGAAACTCATTGTGGGAGATAATCCTAGCCTAAATTGTTTGCAATAGAGCTGAAAAATTTCTTTTTGCACAAATTGTGTTTCACAATTTTTGGCTTTTGGTTTTATTTATTTTTTTTTTAATCTGTCAATTAGAGCCCTGAGGGTGTTCATGTCAAGTTAACAACTAAAAAAAAAAAAACCCCAACCTACCAAAAACCCAACTGATATTATTTAATAGTCTTTTCTTAAAATAACTGTTTCATTTCTAATTCTGAGTACAATGTCATTAAAAAAAAATTGCCCATAAAAGCTAAAATAATATTTTCCTCCTTTTTTTTCATTAAGAAATTAAAATTTTTGAGGTTGATCCAAAATACGTCTTCTCCATCTCTTTTTCGGGTTTTTTTTTTTGTTTTGTTTTTGTTTTGTTTTGGGTTTTTTTGGCACTGCAAGAATCTGAAACTTCAGTTACCAAGCTGTGAACAACAGAGATTGTACCAACAAAGGAACCAGCAGGAAAACCCTCTGTAGCTAGAGGGAGAAGACATGACCTCACTGACTTCCAGCCCTCTGGTCTGCTCACTAACTCACCCCACCTCCATGAGACTTCTTGCACACCCTAGTAAATATGTCTGTGGCTTGAAAGACTGGTATCTTTCAGTGAAAATAATTTTATTTTATTTCTTTAGGTAATATAACTATTCCTGCAAAAATTTTTCAGCTCACCGAGTGTGTTACGCTGTTTCTGTGAATATGAAGCTTTTTATATTTTTCATTCCAGTTTCCTATCAGAGGGAGAGTATAATTGCAAACCACTCCTGGTAGTTTTTTCCCCCTGTCATTGCTTATTTGGAATGACACAGCTCTTAGGTGGTATTCTCACAAACCACATATGGTCAGATAGCACACCCCCATTCAAAGAATATTAGTAAGCTGTTATTCCCTGCACTTCAATCTTATATATTTAACCTATCAAACATGTTTGTGTACTCACTTCCCACTCCGGTGTTTCTCTGTTCAACAAACAAACATTAAAAATGGGTGCACTGAGAAGGTAAAAATGTCCTTATGGGATCAGTCTCCAAATCCATCTCTCTCAGTATCCTGTCTTTAATGTGCAGTTGCCCAGGGAGTAGGTCAGTAGGTCAGCACTCATACAAGAGTAGGTCAAGTTTACTTTGTATATTCTCTCAGCCTCCCACAGTATGAGACTTGGATGTGAGGTGGAGGCTTGGAGAACCTCCTGAGATGAGGTGGTGTGTTCATGTGTTCCCTGGGTTTTCCTTTCTTGAGTATCTCCAATTGCTTTTTGAACTCATGCAACTTTCACCTGCAACCTACTTCAGGCAGTTTCACGGTTCAACATCCCTTCTGTTTAACATCTCCTTTTGTTTGTTTCAAACTGGCCACTTGTTGGTTTGATTTGATGCAGAAAAATTACTAACCAAAAAAAATCAGGGAATATTTTCTGCCTTTTCTTCTTTGCCTCTACTCACACCACTCTTGATTTCATAAGTGTCCATCAGATCCTCTTCAGTCGTCCCACTGCCAGGCTAGATACCAGCTTATTCATTTGTTCCTCATTCAGATGTCATCTATCAGTGATGGATCATCCCTTTAGTGATGGTTCTTCCCTGTAGCTTTTCTCCAGATCCTATAAGGTGACCAGAACTGCACACAGTTTTCAAGATGCCAGCACATTACCCATAGTGTCATAGCAATGCTTTCTATTTTTTTTTCTTGTTTTCTTTCTTCAGGATTCCTAAAATTTCATTTGCTTTTCTGACTGCTACTTGCTGCTGAAGTGACATTCCCATAAAAGCATTGCTAACCCAAGACCTCATTCTTGAGTGATAACAGCTGTACCAGAGCCTGCCATCATACAAGAAAGACCTTCCAGTCTTCAAATTGTAGTCTGACCTTTCCTGCTGAGGGCTGGAAATAAGTGAAAATCACTGCGAATTCCATCATCCTGTATAACAGGGTATGTAGGAGGCTGGGAGAAACAAACAGCCCTTCATATGTCACAGAGATAAGGAGCAACATTACCTCATTTTCTGAGTTAGAGATTGCATTCCCCAGTACTGGTCAGATAGCATAGAAGTTCAAAGCTGTCCTTGTAATCTCCAGCTCTAATTAGTGCTGTGAACGCATTAGTGTGAATGCAGGTTCCAGGAGCCCCCAAACTCATATCGGGACCCACATGGCACTGTTCTACATGTCATGTAAGCACAGAGCAAAAAGACCAATTTTACAATCTATATCACAGTTTCTGCAACTCTCTGTGTGTCTGATATTAGGTGGTGTGGGTGGGTGCGTGGGGCACGCGTGGTACAACCCTGCTAAGTGTGCAGGGTGGGTGAGAATATTTCTTTGGAGGTGGAGGATGCTTATTTAGGAGACTAAAGTTGCTGCAGTGGTAAATATTATTGCTGCATGGAATTGTTTCTTCTTTATGATTTTTTCTATACATTTGTCACAGTGCTGGGTAAGGTGAGGGTGGAGGAAGGCTGCCATGGATTTTGAAAAGAAAAATCATCATTTAAACAAGCAGCAGAACCTTCAGTATAAAAAGTATACATCTCACCCACACACCTTAAAAAATAAGTCTATTATTCAGCAGAGGCAATAACAGTTACTTTTCTTATGTGGAATCCACTGTTGGTTTAAGAACATAATGGTTTTAAATTATGTTCTCATTAAAAGAAGATATACTGTGATAAAATCCTTTAAATTGTCCTTAGACTTATTTTTTTTTATAAATAAGCTTCACTCGTCTTGTATGCACTGGAAGAAATGAAGTTAAGAGGAAAAACCTCAGGTTTGATGTGATTTCAAAACTTGTACTGACTAATAAGAAGGAATAAAGGACAGAAATCAGTGGAAATCTCCTTTCTTCCTTCTTTAGTCAATTTATGTCAAAGATGTTACGTGAGACCTCTCTGTTGCCTGCCAATGGCTCAGGTTTAGCATAAGGGACAAATTTGGCAGGGACAGATTTTGACAGTGGAGTCGTTGCAGAGGACAGACAGTCTGTACGGGCAGGACGCCAGAATTTTTACCAGGTTCCTGCCATGGATGAGGACTCAGAAAAGCCCCAATTTCTGGTCAGTTCAGATACATTTACAAAAACAGCTGGAGCACTGGCACAAACAGAACGGGTGGAACTATGAAGTCCAGCAGTAAATGCTCAGATTTTAAAACCAGGAGTCCCAAGTTTAATCCCAAATTCTGGAAAGTTAGTGTTCTGCATTTCATAAAATAAACACTTATATCCTAATTGCAAAACCAAACCAAAACAAAAGAAACCTGGCATATGCTAAAAATACATGCAACCCTCAGCCTTGTGCAATGCAGTTATTAAATTTCTGTCCATGCAATCAGCATTGTTTATATCACTAAATCACATAAACAAAAGCCCAACAATAAACACCAAGCCAAACACAAATCATGGGCTTGTTGGCAAGAGGCTGGAATGCAGGCGGTGTCTTTGTTGAAGACACAGGCTACTGAATGACTGGGAAATGACTGCTGGGAAAAAACAATCCTATTGTGAAATAGAATTGAGGCTCCATTACCAAAATGAATACCATGCACACTGTGCTGTACAGACCTATTCAATAGTAATGTTGTAGGGGAAATTATTTTTCTCCTGTGTAACACCGATTTAATGCTCCGTTGAGTTGATGGTCAGTTAATATCCTTAAATCATCACAGAAGTCAATGGAGGGATGCTGATTACTTCCAGTCATGGGTCTGGCCTCAGTACTTTTCATTACAGGTCCATTTGTTTTTATTAAAGAGATGGATAGTCTAGTGATCTGGTAGACATTAGGGGTTTACCCTCAGAGGACAAGCTTCAAAGCCTCCAGTACATCATAAGGAGTACGACCTGAAGCCCAACCCATAGTAATGGAGACTCTCACTCAATGGAGACAAATGGAGTGGGCTTTGAATCCTACCCAGAAGAGGTGATTTCAACTCCCTATTCATTAATCTGGTCAAGCGACAACAGTTCTAAAGACCTCAGCACACACCCAGGAGAGGAGAAGGACTTAGCTGAGCATGGATGAGCACTGGCAAAGCATCTAGGTGCATGGCAGACAGAGAGAGTGACATTCACAGTTGAAGTGAATTCAGGAATCAGGGCTAGAAGAGCAGAATAGACACATTGCGGCACTAGGACCTCAGCGGCTGAGTAATAGGGCAGGACAAAAAGAGGTAAAATACCCATTTTAATGATGCCAGGGTCAATTTTATCAAGCGTGTTAGTAACAGCCTTTCTTTTTCCCAGTAACGCTAACAAGTTTGAGGTTAAAATGCAATTCTTAAATCCATCATTTAATCTGACAAATTTAGCATGAAGACATTAACAGCATATTCAAACTTCCTCTTTATTGCTCCCCCATTAGTGGCTGTAGTTTTGAGTCTGAGATAGAATAAATGAAGAATGAGAAACAGGAGGAATAGAGTTCTGAGTAGCTGTGTGTGTCTGCCAGCTTCAGAGATGAGAGAAGGAAAACAAAACCTTGATGCTTCAAGGAAGTCAGAAACATTATCCACTGTAGCTTGTCAGGTGGATTAGTTGAAATAAGAAGATGTAGTAATTAGATTCCTGTTCTGATGGTTAATTGTATTACATTGATATTGTCCACAGCTGAACGTTATATGTTCCCTCCCTTCTTGGTTCCCGATTGGTGGAAAATGAGTACAGGGGATTGTTAACAGGATTTCAATTTACGTGCAGATACACCCCAAACTGTTGGTGTCCCTCTGTAAACTGAGTCCCACCCCAATATGATCTTCTCTGAAGAGACATCAGCCTAATTGGAAGAAAAAAAAAAGTTATTTTATGTACTTTGGGCAGAATTAATGGAACTGGCAAGTAAAAAGGGATGGCCTTGCATATCTGGGATTAGAAAGAGTGGGAGGGATGTGCCTTCAGTTCTTCATTTCACTACAAACTTCCAGTAGTCTTTTGGGGAAGCTGTGTCAGACCACATCACCAAAGGTGTGTGAGTCCTTCTGACATCCTCAAAACTTCCACTTACACAACCCTCTTAACTCCGAATCCCAACTCTGTCAGGAAGCCTCTAAATCACCTGGAGATAGGTTCACAGAATGTATGAACATAAACAATCCTGGCAAAAAAGTTCTGGTGCAGCCAGGGTCACTTGTCTCAGAGTGTTTCCAGACTAAATCAGCAGTCCTTACAGGTAAAACTCAAATCTGTTGTTGGAAAAGTGTAGCACCCTGGTCATTAGGTGGTTGAGGCAGAGAGTGAATGGAGTGAGGTGACACCAACTTTCATTTGCGCAAAAGCCTCGCGAAGTCTTTGTGAAAACTTTCACTATTACAGGACATAGTGGTAAGTAGTGAAAAATAAAGAAAAAAAATCAAGATTATCAATATGAAATATTAAACTGGAAATGGATTCAAGAGGATTTATCCAGATCTTACATTCATAGAAGATCATATATGATCTGTCAGGCCAAGATTAAAATGTCAGCCCTATTTTGAAAGTTACTGAACTTCCACAGTGCCCAAGATACGTTATTCTGAAAGTCATAAATCATTCTAAATACTGTATTAAGGAAAACAAAGGGATTTTCAGTTTTTTTCTGCATGTGAGCTTGAATCTGGTGAAATTTTTATTTGCACACAAGAAACAAACAATCATTGTTCTAGTTTACTTTGAAGTTAATTTCTATAATGTGTTTTCATACGGTAGAACAATGATAGTTTGCAACAGATAGATGTACAACATTTGAGTGTAATTTCAGTGGATAACTTAAGATAACCTGTACTATTGACATGCAGATCTAGGGGGAAAAAATCAAAGGAATTGGGGGTGATTCAGGTACACATTCTTGCTTTTGAAAAATAAAAAAAAAGAAAAAAGAAGCCAGTGCTGTCACCATTGACAGAAAATACAAAACCCATTAACTGCTAAGAAGGAGCAGAACAATGAAACATTTATGACATTAAGAAGCTGCAAGGTTCGCTTTCACAGAGACCATGAGTTTATATTAATTCCCCAGATTCTGAATGACTATTGGTGTTGATTATTGATTTTGAAAATCTTCTGAATATAAAAAACTAGAAGTAGAGCTAGCCATGATTACGAGCCTGTGCTCATCTCAAGTTGTGAAACCCACAGATAATGTGGAATCGTTTTCAGAGATTATGGCAAATCTACAATCAAGTGAATGCAGCTAATTGAACCCCACAGGATAGAAAATGATACATGCCCATTCTAAAACTGTGAGAGTAATTTGTAGTAAGAAGATTCACAGGGTTAATGAGAAGTGAAAAGAAATTAGTCAAAAAGAAAAAAAAGAATTGTAAGAACATCACCAGATCCACGGGAAAGGATCAGGATTGACAAGGTCTGAAACAGCATTTTAGTGCAAGACTACGTCTGGGATCCAGTTTAAACTGCTATTTCAATAAATAAAACTAATGCATAAATAGTTGCATAAAAATAGTCTGAAAAAAGAATGAAATGTAACTCCAGCCAAAGACAGGTTCTTCATGGGTAAAATGTAAGACATCACAGAAGAATATAACATAAGTGTTTTAAATACATGAAGGAACACAGCCAAATACTTCTATCTGAACACCTACTGAAAATATTATCTTTCCAAAGCCAGTTGAATTCATTTGACTAATGTATTTTCATTTGTACCCTTAAATTTAATGGAAGGTCCTAAAATAACCTAATAATTGTGGTTATTTTCTCAAGGCTTGAACAGTAATGTGCTGTGACACATAAGCCTTGTAAATTCATTATTGAGGAACCTTCAATGACTTTGCAATGAAAATGAGTTCCCTTATCAAAGAGATCAAATCAAAGGGGAAAAAAATCTTCAGAATCAGACATCTTTAAACAACTCTACATGTATCCCATAATCAGAGGCAACCCCTTGTCTCTCATGAGCAGCGCTCTAGCTAGAACTTTTTGACCATGTTATCCTTGTGTGCTTGAAACAACAGGAAAAAAAAAGCATGAAGTTAAACTGAGAGAAGTGTTTAAAAACAGTTATGCTTATAGAACTGCTAGTGAAGGAGCAGCTGATTTAATTGTTGCCATTTTCATTTTTAAAAATAGATTTAATTTAAGACAAAAGTATTGAATAAATGGTAGATGTTTTATTATGGTTTGATCAAAATAATTTTGCCTGGCCAAGAACCACGTGGAAGGAAGAGGGTTGCATGCCAACATCTTCGAGTCATATTTAATACCAGTTTTGAATACGTTCAGCATTGCATTGCTTAAATATCAGGGTAAATTATTAGTCTTTTTGCTTTACTCTGTGCTCATTTGGTTATAATGATCTCCTCTAGTAGACCAAATGCAGGCTCTCAGGCAGGAGATTATCAGGCAGCTGAACTGAGGTGCCTGAGATACAGATCAAACAAATGGACCATAAATACAGCTAAATCTAAAAGGAAAGGAAGGGAGTGAGTAATTTTAGACATCATCTTTCCATGCATGTCTAATTTTTAACATAAATTGAACATTACTAATTATCCAACTTCTAATATCATCGTAGAAGGCTATGCACTGTCTGTAGGAAGACACTATCCAATTGTCCCAGTGTGGCACTAGATGTTTAAGATACCAAGGGAAAAGCAGAGAATAATGTTAATTAGAAGAGAGGTTATTGAAATAAGATTTTCTTCTGTTTATTAAGAGCCTAGAGGCTTAGGAGAGGAATATGCATCAGGCCTTTAATTAATCTGTGTACTTTTGAAGGGAATTTGCTAGAGTTCATCATGGTCAGATATGAGACAATAAAGTAGCAAGAGTGGCAAATGTCTGCTTTATTGAAAATCAGAGGAGAAAAAACCCCATTATCTTGGATGTAATATAATTTTGGGATTTGCATTTGACAACACAGTATCTGGGAAATTACTTCAGGATCATTAGAAAGGAACAAGAGGCATTCCTGTAGGGATGTAAGAAGCTAAGCAAATGAATGCCTAAAAAGAGAACATAAGAAAGATGAAGACTGGCACTAGCGTAGCTTGCATGGGCACATGGGTCAATGGCAAAGTCATCTGGAGTCATCCACAGAAGACATATTTTTCAAGCAACAGCAATGCTGACAAATCAGCAGCCTTCTCCCTTGTTGCTTAGCTAATTGACTTCATTCTTTTTGTAAGAGTGGGGGTGATTTATCTCACCTATATTAGGCAACCATTTTAGGATCACCCTCTAAATATGCCCATCTCTCTTCATTGACTTCAGAAGAGCCTGAAATAATGCAGATCTGATCAGGTAACTAATTTATAGTTTCAGTACTGGAGAAGATGAATCCCAGCTTGAGTGACAGTGATTATTGTAATTTGGACTTGTTTAATGTGGGCTGATTTTGAATGTAGTGGAATTATCTTCATGTAACTTTAGATAACTTCAGTATAAACAGCTGCACAAATGCAAGACAGCTTGTTTTAGAAACAGAAAGAAACAGTTATTTTGAAGTCACTATCTGACCTATTCAGAGATCTTGTTTAGCACTGAATTGATTCTGTCCTGGACTCTACCAACTAGAGGTCTGATGGTTGTAAAGGGAACCTTCATCACTCTAGGCATTGAGGTTATACTAGAAAAAATCCTTCCTGGGGTGATTACAGTGACTCACACTCACAACCATACAGGATGGCCAGGATGATAATGTATAAAAGCCCTTTAGAGATGAGTGCTTGCCAAGGGAAATGCAATTATTTATCACTTGTGTTGGCACTGATGTTAATAAAAATCATCAGAAATCTGCTGAAAACCCTTTCCCAGTCTATTGGCAGAGATGGAACCGGGGGTCCCGAGTGGAGTCAGGCAGCATTTTCCACAGGAACTAGCACCATGGACAGAGGCAGCTGCTTCGCTCCTTCTCATCCGTGCCAGCTTCCACCTCTAATTAATATGCAAATGCTGCCTCACTTTATTCAAGCAAGGGGTCCTTGTATTGATTTCACGTTTTTATTGGAAGACCTGAATGGCAACGAGAAATATTGGTTGTGAAATATGTATTTTCTTACTCGGAAAGACAATACAACCCCTGTTTTGCACAAGAAGAAAAAGGCATACAGACAAAAACTGCCTTTTTCCAGAAAGTAATTGATAATAGAGCCTAGTTAATGAGCATCATACAGAAAAAAAAAATAAAATTTGTCCTTAATGTATTTTGTTCATCTTGTTGCTCTTATGATATGAGCAATATCAGGAAACAGAATTTTGGAGAAATTCTTAGGCTGCTGTTCACATGATGACTCCATTAAGTTACAAGGTCATACCAGGAAACTAAAGATAACCGGGTGAGCAAACTCAGGTGACTTGACAACTGCCAACTGAGTTGTTTCATTATTTTGATTAACAAATCCCTCAGGAGTCATACAGTATTTACAGAGAAAATGAGAAAATGCCATTATTACCTGCTTATTTTCTGAACTGCCTGTCCCCATCTTGACTGCTAGATTCTTATAAGTTTTTTTTCCTCCTCATGCTATTAATCATCAATTTGCTCAACTCTAATTTCTACGTAAGAGCAACCACATTTTGCTAAGAAACAATGACAAGCAAATGGAGATGTCTGCCCACTTCTGTTTTCTGAATAGAGGAAATAATTTCTGTACCTCTGCACCTCTGAGAGTTACCAGGACAATGAGTCCCTTATCTCCAGCCCAGTGTTTTTTTTGGTTTTTTATATCTCATAATGGATTTGAATTCTTTACAATGATCTGCACGCACAAATTCACTTCTCCCAATGCTAATAACATTCATTATGTGGTGACTAGTCTAAATAATGTTAGGCTATTTAAGATAATGTAGGTTTCATAGGCCTGGTAGATGATAAAGTTTCCTTATTGCTGCAAAGTTTATTGCCTTTGCATTTTCTTCTGACATTTTAAGAGAAAAGAGTGAATTTTAGAGGTTACTTTGAGAGCTTTCACAGGTAATTACATTTCTGTGACTTCATGAGTCACCATAGATTGCCTTTTAGCCTATGGCAAATGCAAAGTAAAATACTGAGCCTGTAAATCCCCACAACCTGTGCAGGGCCAGAACGGAGCCATTTCCCCAGAGTAACAGGGCAATCAGTGCTGGTTTCACTCAGTACTGGTTCTAACATCCCTGACAGAAGGGTAGCTGGTGAAAACAGACATGCCTACCCACCTGGCATGAACACGTGCTCCATGGGTACGTCCAGATGCCTCAGCATCCACTGCACCTTTTCACCATATTCAGGCTGTGAAGGATGCAGTGCATCTTTTTGGAGGGGCAGAGAGAATAGCTGTCCAGGTTGCACTCTCACTTTCTTAATTCTGAGGTTATGGGTATACTTCCAGGAGAAATACCTGTGGTAAAAGCACCACCACTTAAGTGGTTTGTTAAACCAATAGAGGCCTGGCAATATTTTTCATAGTGAATTCTTGGGTTACGTGTTTCTCCCCAAGCCAGAGTCAGCACACGGGGCATTACTGCAGCTCAATTACCACCCCCTTTCCAAGGAAGTGAAGGACCATCAGGACCACATGCCTCACGAGAGAAACCTTGCAACACATCATCTGCTCTCTGGCAGGTTGTGCTCCAGGAGACACCAGTGGACAGCAGACAAGGTGACAGAAGACCTGTTTAGCAGCCCAGTCTCCTGCAGGTCTTGTGGTGGGAAACTGAAATGTAGCAATACGGACAGGGAGATAACAGGACACAGCTGGAGAGACTGGGGGGCCTGGGGTATGAGGTCACTCACCTTCCATGGAGCTCTTGGAGGGCTAGCAGTGAATCAGTTTATCTCCAAACACTCAGAGCTAATATAACTGCACAGGTTTTGTTTAGAGAAATTAAAAGATGTGTCTAATGAAAAGATACAGGGGTCTGCAGGTTTTTGCCTTTATATTTAAGGGACTGACCACTTGGGAGAATTGAAGAGATGCTGTTAGACTATGTAGGGAAGAAACAAGGAAAGACAAGGCCTCCTTGGAATTAAAATTAGCAAGAGATGTCAAAGACAACAAGAAGGGGTTCTTCAATTATATTGGAGGCAAAAAGAAAACTAAATAAAATGTGGG
>JAOXNO010000013.1:3219104-3241381 GCA_028565335.1 Limnodromus scolopaceus
GTGGGCTCCCCAGTTCAAGAAGGACAGGGAACTGCTGGAGAGGGTACAGCAAAGGGCCACAAAGATGATTAAGGGCCAGGCCTGGAGCATCTCTCCTACGAGGAGAGGCTGAGGGACTTGGGTATTTTTAGTCTTGAGAAGACTGAGGCGGTGTCTGATCAATGCATACAAATACTTAAAGGGAGGGTGTCAGGAGGACGGGGCAGGTCTTTTCTCAGTGGTGCCCAGTGACAAGACAAGAGGAAATGGGCACAAACTTGAGTATAAGAAATTCCACCTGAACATGAGGAGGACCTTCTTTACTGTGAGAGTGGTAGAGCCCTGGAACAGGCTGCCCAGGGAGGTGGTGGAATCTCCTTCTCTGGAGGCATTCAAAACCACCTGGACAAGTTTCTGTGCAATGTGCTCTAGATAGACCTGCTCTGGCAGGGGAGGTGGACTAGATGATCTCCAGAGGTCCCTTCCAACCCCGTATGATTCCATGATTCTATGATTTACTTCCTGGTGTTTTGTGCTGCAGGTCCATGGTCTGCTGGACTATTACCTGTTGATGTTTGGACTCCTCTCCTCTGTCCCCATGAATGTGGCATCACTATCATGGAAAGATAGCATCTTCAGCCACATATTTTTTCCCTCTTTTTCCTTATCTGTACTTTGACTGTTAGAGGAGTTTCTTGTCAGGTGGGTGCTACAGGCTTAAAATGTCTTAGCCTGTGTTCTGAACAGCAGGGCATTACATTAAAAGCAGGTGTAACACCCCTACTGTGGTCAAAAGGAAAGTACTTGCCTGTGCTTGTTATGAGGTACCAGTCAGGGGTCTACGTAGGGTAGTTTGGCTCTGAACTAGACTAGCAGACTGTGCTCAACCTGCTGCTCCAGCTAATGTTAGAACTCCAGCAGTGTATAGCATGTGTGTCTGTCTCTTAATTAATGAAACCAGACCATCTGTAGGCATGAAAGACACTGCAGGTGTCTAGAAAGCTTTCAGGGGAAAAGGGATGGTACTGTTGAAGTTCAAGAGTCTCTGGGTTTAGATGACTCCTGAGAGAGTGCTGTTGGATGTTGGTATTGGCACCTGTTTGGATTCCCAGTTTAAGTGCAATTTGGATCATGTAGGAGGGCTTAGCATCTCTTTATGACAATAGCAGTTATGAAAGAAAGGAGGCCATTAGGGAAGTATTTGGTACCATTTTACTTCTTTTACCTGCTTTGTTGAGGTTTTTTTATAGACTTGTGAGCATCTTGTCACTGCATTGCCTATTAGATTTCTTCCAAAACATGAGGACATGCATATTTTGCATGAGATGCTAAGACAGAGATTCAAACATTATTGTTCTTTTTCTGAGTGCCTTAAGGGTCTTCACAATGTTCTGACTCTACACAATGGCATATATAAAACTTCCAGCTGCTAACACAAAGCATTCAAATGTCCCTTCAGGCCACATGTGAACCTCTAGAGCTTGGGTCAGCTGTGATATTAATTGCTAATAACAGCACATTTGTCTCCTTGCATACTGCAACTGTGACATTAATTACCAGTGAGGTCATGGGTGAGGCTCAGAACCAAGCTGCAAACCTAAAGTAATGGAAACTCTTTTTTTGATAAAGCTTGAAGTCTTCTCCTTTTGATTCAGTTAACTTTAAATTCAACTGTTCACCTTTTTAGCTGGACCTCATAGGAACAGAACAAGACATTCTTTACATTGAAGTTTGCAGGTGGGAAGCTAAATCAGCAGAAAAATTAAAAAAAAATATTGAAAACTCCACCAAAACCAAAATCATTTAAACAAATGACTCATAGTTATAACCAACCCCCCCCATCCATTTATCCAAGTCAGGAACTCCAAAATCCTTGTGTGATCAGCCGTTTTTCACTATGGAGGTGCTCAAAATAGGCAGGTGCAGTTTGGAGAGATACTGGGCACACACCACTGTGTGAGTGTGTGAGAAAGGGAGCTTGTTTGCTGGAATATATTTCCCCAAATTACCACATTTTCAAAAATCATTGTCAATAAAATGGCCTTTCACGTTTCCAGGTGCAAACATACAGAAAGGCCTGGTGTTCTCACTGCCTCTTTCATCGCATTTTTTTTTTCCCAGCACAATGGGTGTATCTGGGAGGAGGTGGGAAAGGAGAATTTACAAACATCTAAACAGATGCTGTACTTTACCATACTACCTTTGGAGTACAGGCATGTGTGTATACATATACCTATATATGTATATACACGTATGTATGTAAGTATGTATTTTTTATATATATATATAAACGTTTTGTTGTTTGTGTATATAAAACCCCTTTCATTCTGCAAAGATACTGCCTAACTCACCCAGATCACTGCCTCTAAACGTCAACCCCAAAACCAGTGCTGAAGAGTAACATTGAACAGCAGAGCTGGTGGCCTGTAGCTTAGTCCTCTTTCTTCTGAAGAGGATGGAACATTTTGACTCGAACCTTTGATGGCCTAAGGTTGTGCTGCAGGGTTGGCTAGAACATGGCTTCTTTTTGTCTGGGCCAGTTCGACTGTTACAGGTATGAGGCTGTAATTTATTTTTTACAATTTTTACAGGTTTTTATGCAAACAAGTCAATGTAGCAGCCACTTTAACAGCAGCATAAATAAAGACCCACTGAAGATGAAGGACTACTGTCTGATTCGATACTAAGTCCTTAAGCTGCTGAAAGACTGATTACATGTTGCCGGAATGAGTTTTCATTTCCTAATGGTGTCATTTTCTGCCTGCAGTATATAGCAGAGTGTCCAGTTTAAACAGGAACATTTTACCTCTACCGCAGGTTCCATTCAGTAGTCCAGTTTTTCTTCTCTTCCTGCTTCACAAATACATCTTCAAAAGGCGCAGAGACTCAGCTGGGTTATTACTGCTAAGAGGAGTGCCCTTACTGCAATTTTATAGGTAGCAACCCGAAGGCTGTCAAAGGAGAAACAGTTTCTTTGGCGTCACGCAGTGCGTCATGGACTTTTGAAAAACTCTCCTGTTCTCCAACTGCAATGCTTCTAAATTGCATCGATGCTGTGTTTTGCAAATAGCTGGAGCCACGCGAGTCAGGAAGCTTTTTCTTGTAGCCTTTACAGAGAAGAGAAACTCCACTCTCAAGTTTACCTCTGCTTTTACTATCAGGTGCAGACATAAACTGTGGTAATTGGGTTGGAGCAGCTTTTGGATCTGGAATGCAGACAGCACTCAGGAGGAAGAATACAAAAATGTTTTTAAAATACTTCATACCTGCATTTACAGAAAATTGTGAGAGCTGGAAAAGTAAACACTCATACAGACCTTTTCTGCAGCAGGAAGCAAACAATCATCCTGAGCTCAAACCCTGCTCTTAATACAGAATCCCCAGACATTTCTAGTGTGATTAAGAGTTGCAATAAAATGTTGTTCCTTCTTAATAGTCAGGCATGGAAATTCAGTTAGAGCCAAAAAAAGCCCCAAAAAACCAAAAAAAACCAGGTACAAAATATTGCTAAGACAATAAACAATTGTTTAGCAAAGCTGACTGCTTTGTTTCCTTTAACTTTTTCCTTTATTTCAAGAGCTCCCAACTTGAAATGAAGGGGAAGTAGGGACTAAATACAGTCTTGTTTATTCTTACTGCAGGGTACATTTAATGTCAAATCCCATTATCCCCATCCTGTCACAGAAGGTTCTCTACTCTTTTATTTCATAGTGTTGCTACTGGCCAGGTGTTATATATCTTGTTTTCCCATGTAAAGACTGTGAGCAAATCTGATACCTCTGCAAAGATGGTCTGAGCTCCATTTTTAAATTGCAATTTAAAAGGCTAGGATAAGATTTGGTTGCCCAGTCATCTAATGCCATGTGAGATGCTATCGGATATCCCCCAGACACCAGCTGCCTAAACAGATGTGCGCTGGTCTTCTGTGGGTTCTGCATTGTATCTGTGAGCCTGGTTCAGGAATTTCAGATATCTTGTGACCAAAAAGGCGCTAGACAGCTATGTTTAGCCAAGTGAATCCTGTCCTTTTGTGGGTTGGATTTGAGCTTGTCAGTTAAGACGTGTAAATTTAGGTATCTATGGGGAATTCCTGCAGGATGGGAAGAAAAACAGAAGGAAGATTGAGAAGTCTCACGTATCAAGATAATGACAATTTAATAGGGAAAGCGAAAGTTAGACACACAAGTGGAGCAAAAAGAGGAAATTTTTCACTACTTCCTGTCAATGGGCAGATTCCAGCTATGTCCTGGAGAGCAGAGCCCCAGCATGTGTAACAGTTACTTCAGAAGATAAGTGCCATAACTAAGAATGCCCCTCTTCTCCTTTTCCCAAGCTTTGACTGCTGAGCACAACATCATATGGCATGTGAATAATGGAAAAGGGCAGGAAAGAAGCAGTGGAAAATGTAGAGATTAGAAAAAAGGAAAACACCCAGATACAAATATACTTTGGAAATAGGCTCTTGTGTTAAGAGGCATTAACCTAAATTTGTTATAATCATACTGACAACTTCTGATTTAACCTGAGTGAGAGCAATTGTGCTATAAAACCAGTAGATGCTCAGAGGACCTGGAGGTCAGAGCTGCCACTCTATTGCTTTCACAAAGTGCTTGACCTATTACTCAGGGGGTTGCACCAAATTACATCCGGAGGTCCCTCTCAACCCAAATTATTCTGTGATTCAAATTACCCTCCAAGGCATGTCAGTTTGCATTTAGAACAGAGGCTCATGCCTTGAGAAGAGATGGCTTCCAGGCAGGTTACATCTCTAGCTAACACCAAAGAAGAAGATTCCTGGAAACTAGGCAATGTTGCTGGGTTTTCTATCCAAGATTCCCATTATGTTGACCTCCATTAATCTTCATCTAGATGACCAAATTCTGCAAATGTTAATCCGGCAACAGTTGTTCCATTGAGAGACATTGAGCCTGAAGTGCTTGATGAGCTGAGGAAGAAGTACCCTGTGAATCTGGTTGGGGCCATCACATACGCCAGGTATAGGAGGCTGAGCAGTTGTTATCAGTTGACAACAGCAACTGATATGCCTTGACCACAGCGCCTTTCTCCTTGCTCATGAGTCCATTCTCCTGGTGATCATTGCACATGACTGCTCAAAGCCTCACACCATCCTTGTCTCCCTGACAGACTACCTAGATTAAAATATACCAGCAGTTTTGTTCCCTTAATTTACCATTAATAGGCAATTCTTTTCCACTCTTTTTTTTTTCCTTTGTTTTCCTGAAGCTTTACTAAATGTATGTGTCTGGCTACATCAATGACAACAATTTAAATAGGGTATAAAGGGAAGCTCATTAATTTCTGCAGGAAATATATTCTTTTCACCGTTAGTTTTGCTGAATGCTTTAGAAAATGTTATCTGCAAAGTCTTTTCAATATATAGTGGAGATTCAATGAATTATAATAACTTATCTTCAAATGAAAATCTTGCAAACATAAGGTCCAGCTCACTAACATTCAGCACAATCCCCCTTCTTCCAATGGAAAGCTGGCTTCTCAGTTAGTTAAAATTCTGCTTCTGTATTTGATGGGTTGAAGGGTAATTAGTATGGGGTGGGAGAAGCTGTATTCAGGCATAGTATGCATTCTGAAATCATCTCCAAATATTATGTAGATGCCTGTTTCTGTTAATTTCACTACTTATTGAAAGCCTTGCAAAGTTGTCTTTTAAAGTGACATGAGGAAGCAGCAGCCTGAAGCATCTGTGTGATTAAATAGGGATATTTCTACAGTTTCAACTCTTCTATCCCCAAACTCAGCCTTGAGTCAGATTCAGAAAGACTGTTCTTTTTCATTTCATAAGGGGAAAGATCCTAAATTTAAAATTAATTAAAACCTGATACAGGCAAAAACAAAAGAAAAAAAAATATTGTTTTATTTTCACCTTTCAAATAACAGTAAGCTAAGTGTTTAAGAGGCATTTGGACAATGCCTTTAATAATGTGCTTTAAATTTAAATTCAGGTCAGCCCTGAATTGGTCAGGCAGTTGAACAAGATGATCATTGTAGGTCCCTTACAACTGAAATTATTCTATTCTATTCTATTCTATTCTATTCTATTCTATTCTATTCTATTCTATTCTTTATATCTTATTCCTGCCTAGTTAGCATTGACCTCTAGCAATGGAATCTATAAAATAAGGGCAGATGTTTATTAATGTAATATGTATGTGTGTATAGTATGAGAGGTAGGATATGGGGTAAAAATTCAAGTCCTTAGAAATTCCTGGCATGAAGCCAAGTCTTGTTCACTAATATGATGCTGTGCAATCTTTTCTCTATCCTAAAAGGATGCAGAAAGCAGCAGCCACTGTTTATCATTTCAGCCAGTCACCTGCTCTCCAGAAAGTTCTACTATAGGCTAATATCAATCATTTTTTGAGAAAGCAGGACAAAGTTTCCACCAGGGTATGCAAAAGTCCCCTGTGATGTCTGCACTGATGGTTAAAGGAAAAATAACCAATAAAATATTTTTAGTTAGTTGAGTCAAAAGCATGGCTAGATAAAACATTGAACGTAGGACACACAACTTCAATGGAGTTATGCCATTCACAGCATCTTGTTCTGAACAATTAATGATATATGTGGTCAAAACAGATAATTTTTTTGTGCCTTTTTTCTCACATCTCAATATAAGGTGTGGAGTCATCGTAATGGGACAAACCTGTCATGGGAATTCCCCAGCATGCAGAACAAAAGAGAAATGCAGGAGCTGAGTACACAAGAGTAATGCCTTTCCAAAGATGATGAAATGGGCCCTTTCTATGTATAAGTAATGGGATAAGACTTCCTTACACCCTGAAATATAGGGAAATTCAAGCTTTTTCCCTGGAGGTGTTCAAGACCAAGCTGGATGGGGCTTTGAGCAACCTGGTATAGTGGAAGGTGTCCCTGCCCATGGCAGGATGTTGGAACTCAACGACCTTTAAGGTCCATTCCAACTCTAGCCATTCTATGATTCTATGATTCAGAGGATGAAATAGTCAAGCCAATGTGCAATGTTCCAGGTGTGTTACAGGAGAGAAGTGAAAATGTGAAAAAGAACTGATCGAATTGATGGGAACAAAGCTAGTGGTGGTCTAGGCTTGACAGAACGCTAATGGGGTCCACCTGTACACTTGCTAATCATTCTGCAGGAAGAATAGACATGTTTCTGGGCAGAGTTTGATTAGAGAGAAGAGAAGGAAATGGTAGAGATCTGTTCAAATAATGATTCCAGCCTCCTATTATCCCACACAACCACGTCCCTTTCACAAAGTAATCAGACTCCGTCCTGAAGGTAGTTTGCACTTTCCCCTGAAATTTTACTACTTTTGTCAATGTGTTGTCCCTGAAATTCATCACTTCCAGATGCTTAAGGTCAGTTTGATCATGACTGAATAACAGAGAAAAAGTAGAAAAAACAGTAATGTTCATTGCCATTGGAAGAAGAACGGATCTGAAGCAGCAACCTAAATGCATGTTGTAATGGTTACTCACAGTCTGAAGTAGTGTTTGTCCTTAACTTCAAGACATTGAGAGGGGTGCATTGAAATCCATCTTATATCCTAAAGATTTAAATGTGTGGGAGTTGTTCCTCTCCTTCTGTAAGAAAGCACTGCTTATATGTCAGAGTTTTCTCTTTCTGTTGTGCTCATTTTTCTAATAAAAAGGGAAGCGATGGAACAGATTGCATATTTTAGCTTAGACTTTTCCATGTGGAATTCATTAATCCAAGTGTGGGGAGCTGTAATGCAAAACCCCATTCAAATCACTTTTAACTCACTGACGTATCCTATAGGTCATCATGCTTAATTTTATTTCTTAGGACTGTGAACTTTTCAAATGTAATGTTTCACAATAGCACCTCGGCATTTTTATTGTAATATGAGCATTGTGAATACATCATAAATCATGTTCATGCCTTTTATACTGTAGTGCACCTGGCATATTAAAACTGAAGGCTGAAGTTATCTTTGTCGAGCGCTAAGCATGCAAGCCAGAAAATGAATAGAAAAAGGAATGTAACAACCTTCACCCACTTTCAGTACAAAACCACCCAGCTAAAACTCAGAGATATGCAAAGCAACTGAGTTCGATGGGTTATAGTTCAGTGTTTTCAAAAGCATTATTCCCAAAGCAAAGGAAAGGAGGCTTTCAGGCTTCTCTGCCTCTGTGGAAGGTGTCCTGGCATCTGATAGTACATAGACTGGAAAGAGGAGACACAGGACCAATACCACTGAGCCCATTTGTGTCTATCTGCAAGGTCAAGCAGTAATACTGAGCTACTCCCACTGACCTAAAGGCAGCACTGAGCTACTGGCGTACTCCGAGCCAGTAATCAGCGCCCTGCAGAATGTGTCCCTTAGGCCTTAGCCTGCTTTCTGTGTGATAAAAAGCCCGCAACAGTTTTCCCCTTGTAATTTTGAGGAATGTGATGCTCACAGGGCTCTGCCAGTTTTAATGTGGCCTGATTTTCTAGTTGAATATATGTGCCTATACATGAAAGCATTTTGAGTTGCCCTCAGTATATCATATTTTCATCTTTTCCGCTGTGTAAGTGCTGTGGACTGTGCTGTCTTTTCAGATTTTCCTTTTCTCTTTCTCTGAATAAAATCCAGTGAATACAACATTAAGATACAAAAGGCTGGTTGGAGTCTTCCCTAAGCATTTGTAAAGTGTTTACTTCCTTTTGAATCTCATTTATGGCTGAGGCTTTAGTTCACAGAACTGAAGCCATTTAGCATACCTGAGCTTTGCCATTGACTTTTATTCCCCTCACGATTTTGGTCAGGATATCAGGAGAAAAATGAAAGAGGAAAAATGATCTTGGAGTTACAGGAATCAAATCTGAGGTCACATTTGGGCCTATATGCATAGTACCCCTGCAGCTGAAATCAAGGATGCAATATTTAACTCCAGTTTGCAGAAATATAGCAAAGAGCTATTCAATATTGGAGTTGAATGATCTGAATGCTTGTACCCACCTCTGCAACTTTCTTCCCAGATGGCATCTAGAAAATTACTATGCCACAATGGGTAGAATTGGCACTGGGCATCTAGATCCATACATTGGCACCTGGACCACAAATGTCTGGGAGCATCAAATTCCCAGCAGACTTTGAATTCAACACGCTGTGATTTAGCTAGCTAAAAATTGGAACTTGGTGTTGAATTAGATGTACCCAAATGAGTGGTGAAAGGAATTCACAAAGAGCTGTCATGGACTATGAATTACAAAGAAAAAAGAAAGAAAAAGAAAATGTTTTCTGATGTTCAGTTTCAAGGAAACTGTGTTTCGGTTTGTGCCCATTGCCTCCAGTCCTGTTACTGGTCATCCCTGGAAAGAGCTCCATCCTCTTTGCACCCTCCCTTTAGGTAGTTGTACACATTGATGACATCCCCTCTGAGCCTTCCTTTTCTAGGGAGTCCCAGCTCTCTCACCCTTTCCTCTTGGGAGAAATGCTTCAGTCCCTTAATCACCTCTGTGGCTCTTTGCTGGACTCTGTCCAGTATGTCTGGGTCTGTCTTACACTGAGGAGCCCTGAACTGCACCCAGTACTCCAGGTGTGGCCTCACCAGGGCTGAATAAAGGGAAGGCATCACCTCCCTTTACCCACTGGCAATACTTCACCTAACGCAGCCCAGGATATCATTCACCTTCCTTGCAGAAAGACCACATTACTGGCTCATGTTCAACCTGGTGTTCAACAGGACCCCCATGTCTTTTTCTGCCAAACTGCTTTCCAGCTGGGTGGCTCCATTTGGTTACCTGCTTTTTATTTTATTTTTTCTCTCCTTTTTGTTATCTCCTTATTATCTTCCTGCTTGGCTCAGCTGACTCCAAGTCGTCAACCCCCACTACAGAAAAGGAAATTTTAAATACAAAGATATCCACAAACTAACATTTTTCACGAGAATTCTGTCTGACCACAAATGTCACCCTGAATGTTAGGATAAAAATCACCTGAAACTGCTTTTCTGTCAAGCTTCGTTTCTTTCCATTGCTGCTCGTTATTTGGATCTAGCTAAGGTCAGCAAACATTAGGATGTGGGCAAACATAGCCAAAGGGACATGTGCTGTCCTGTTGCCTTTCCTGCTGCTCTGTGGTGTTTGGAGTAAAACTGAACACAGTCCAGGAATAAACTGCTTTTCAGGGTCAGCAGTAATGTTGTCTGTATAATTCATTTTTGGTCCCTTGAATAATACCTTAATTAGCTTAGACGTTTGAGTATGGGAAGCCTGGGAAACCTGTGGCCATATTGCTACAGCAGATCCCTGCCTAAGGATTGAATGGTCTCCATGCACTAATGGTCTCTTCACACACAACCACACTTGTTTCTGTGACAACACCAGGTACCTCCAGCCAGAAGAGGCTTTCTGTCAAGGGGAGTTATACAAATCTCCTCATAGAATAACCTGAAGAAGGGATGGAGAATATCTGAGTTCAAAGACACAAAGTCTCTATAGTACGGTTAGACTTCTTTTGTTATACAATTGATCTCCCGTGTTACTACTACACACACCTCCTTTCTGTTCATCCCTGTTTCATGAGCAACCGTGTTTTTATTCTTTCCCTT
The DNA here is from genome assembly GCA_028565335.1 of Limnodromus scolopaceus. Lineage (NCBI taxonomy): Eukaryota > Metazoa > Chordata > Aves > Charadriiformes > Scolopacidae > Limnodromus > Limnodromus scolopaceus. Next base: position 3,229,662 of record JAOXNO010000013.1, read on the forward strand.
GTGTTGAAGACAGAGTTTCAGCCTATCTAGAAGGAACTACAAATTGGTCTCCTGTGGGTGCACTTGATAGTACTGGTTACTCTGTCCTGAAAAGGATTTGCAGAACATAAACAAATCAGAGAGGGAACTCTCAACTATTGGTGAGAATGAGTGTGAGGGGAATCTAATAAAAAAAGAAAAAATCTAGGAAAAGAGTGGTAGATTCATAAAAAGAAAGAGAATAGTGGTTAAATAGAAAAAACAAGGCAACAAGATAGAGAATAGAGTAAATAGTGTTTTCTTTCTCATAAAGCCAGGTATAAAAGGGAATGGAACAAAATTAAAGTATTGGCATTCTGTTTTTTTCATTCAACACATTATTACACTATTGACCTCACCAGCAACATCATACTAGTAGATTAAACACCACCTTAAAAACTTTTCTTGATGGCACTGGAATATAATCTTCTGTACCATTAAATTTTGGTCCAGTTAGCCCTCTCTAAGGTCTGCTTCACTAGTCATTTCATAGGCGGTCACATTATTTTGGTGGCTGTCTCAAGTGGAGTAAAGCCCTCAGATAGCTCCAAGGTCTCCACTGTACAGGTGCTAATATGAAGTGAATGACTAGAGACCAATAAAGTTGTTCCCAATTTTGGAGTGTAACAGAGAAGAATGTTGCCTTGCAGCTCGTTGCAGGCTTTTTGCTGCAGGGCTGCCTAGGTTGTGCTTGGTGGCAGTCTGCTTGCATTATTTTTCACTGACTAGAACAGTGAAGCCAAGAACGTGGCTGCATTGTGACCGCACTAAACGTGGTCCTGATTGACTAAACCCAACAGATTTATACGACTTGGAGCTGGAACAGGGATTTTGCATGATGCAAGGGCAACAAGATTTAACGGCAATGGCATTAGCGGTGTCCTTTCGCCTGATGCACGTATCATATGTGTAATCACATCAAGGGGAATAAACCCAATCAAAGTAAATTTTGTCAAAGATAAGTAGCATTAGGCAAAATCATCTACAGACGAAATCATCACAGGCCTTCAAGTTTGATCCATGCGTCTGTGTGGTAGGAATAAATAAATGCCTCAAATCTTGTTAGCATTAAGGCGATTTTCATTCAAAGCATAATGGATGGCTCTTCCAGGGAGACATATCACTAGTGCATGTTCCCACTTCCTCCTTCTTCAAGGAAAACCTATGCCAATGTAAAGGAAAATCAAATCAGTTGTGCTAAAAGGGTTTGGCTGCTTTTGTCTTCTTTTTTAGTCATTCTTAACAACGTTCTTCTAATCTCAGCATTTTAGTTCTGCATGGAGGAGTACAAGTACATCGAATCATAGAATGTTCTAGGTTGGAAGGAACCTTGAAGATCACCTAGTTCCAACCCTGCAGGAACCTTGGGCAGGGACACCTTCCGCTAGACCAGGTTGGTCAAAGCCCCATCCAGCCTGGTCTTGAACACCACCAGGGATGGGGCATCCACAGCTTCTCGGCGCAACCTGTTCCAGTGCCGCACCATGCTCTTAGTAAAGAATTTCTTTCTACTATCTAATCTAAAACTCCCCTGTTTCAGTTTAAAACAGATCCCCCTGGTCCTATCACTACAATCCCTGATAGAGTCTCTCCTCATCTCTACTATAAGCCCCCTTTAGGTACTGGAAAGCTGCTATAAGGTCTCCCCAGAGCCTTCTCTTCTCTAGGCTGAACAACCCCAATTCTCTAAGCCTGTCTTTATAGGACAGGTGCTCCAGCCCTCTGATCATCTTTGTGGCCCTCCTCTGGACATACCATTTCCCAGAGGGGATCAAATATCTACTTCACTGGGAAATCAACCTTAGCCAGACGCTAGGCAAAGATGTTAACAAATGCCTCTCTAGCTGCAATTTATTCCAACATGAGATTTTATTTTCATATCTGATCATTACAACCAATTATAAACTCTAAAGCAGGAGACATTTGTCATTAGTGTAATTTTTATCTCATTCTTGACACCATGTGACTGTTCAATCCTTTCAGGAAACACGTGAAATACTTAACCTTGAAAATTCCCTGCCACTGTAGCTACATCTGTATGAGGATACTGAATCATAAAATCATAGAACAGTTTGGATTGGAAGGGAAAATTGGTGACGTGTGGGAAGAATTTCTGAAGCCTCTTTGACTGAAAGATCTGTGCCATTTGTAAACCATTGTCCCCTTTTTTGAGATGGTGAACTGAGGCATGCAGAAGAAATCATCCCCCAAATGGCCATAACCCTACATCACTCAACCCACTGAAATTCTCAACACACTTCTCCCTGAGCTGTGTGTTTTACTGAGCTCCCATATATACACTTGTTTTTCCTCTTTTGAATTAAAATGAGTTTTGCAGTAGCCAGGTTTCATTACCTTGTTTATCTTTTTAAAATACTTGTGTATCTCAAACTCATAAAACATATCTGATTTTCTTTGCAAATGTTTTTTACTTCCCACAAAATAACTAAGAGAACATTCAGGTTGATTGTGTTCATTTATTTGCCTATTAGTCTGTTTGTAGCTATAATAAGAAAGCAAATGATTCCACTGTATATTTTATTTATGTGATTTGTCTGAATAGTAAACTGCAGAGCCTGATTCCAACACTAAAAATTATGGAGTCGTGGCATCCAAAGTCCTAATTGGAAGCATTATATGGAAGATTTGCAAGCTACGGAGCTTGCATGCAGAGTCAGAAACAGAACCTAAACTTCCTTCTCCTCCTCTCACTGAATTCAAATCCATGCAGCACACCTTTATCCACCCTAACACCTTATCAACGCCAAAACAGTTAGAATCCATCAGAAATAAACTAACTTCACTAGTGTCTTTAAGTGAGTGTTTAATTTTGCTGCCTCCAGTGGGGTGATGCCACCTTATAGTGCGTTGGTTTGCGAAACACCCTTGTTGTACATGATCTAAAGTGGGAGTAGTGGCCAAGCACGTCCAGATGACAAATCCCGTGAAGATAACCAGGCGCTTGCCCCGTATCATGTTGCAGTGTTTAACGCTGCATCACTTTCTGGAGCAGCCCCTCTCTCCTTGGAGATTTTCAGACCCGCTAGTAAAGTGTAATTAAGTATCCCCAATTAATGTGATTAATGGCACGTAGCAGGTTTTGCAGTTATTTCACTTCTAGTATTTTTGAAGCAGAAAGGCCAGGTTTCCTCTCCTGTGCTACAGGCTTGTAAGACACACGGCTGTTTCATTTTTTGCCTACATCATGGGAATACATTATGGAGGGGTTTTTAGGAACAGGTTATATCCTGCCAGAGATGAAAAAAAAAATATAAAATGAGCCTGAGTTGTTATTTTTGAAGCAGTGTTCTTTTTATGAATGTTCCTAAGGATGCGGTCATCAGATCCATTTCATAATTGTTTCTGTGTCCTGCTGCGTGCAAGGCACTTTAAAAGGTATTTTATTAGTATAAATGAGGGAAAAGTCCTGGCTCATAGTTCACTAAAACCCCTGTCTTGATGAGTCAGTATATTTCTACTTCTTTCCACCTCCAAGCAATTATTCTGATCTATGGAACAGCATTGATGAATCAGATGGCTTCTATTAGTTATATAGACATAATTTGCAAAGTTTTAATGGAAACAAATTAATTAGACCTGAATGTCTTATTAAATAGGGGGAAAGAATCAGAAACATAACATGATTGCTGTCTGGAAAGGTGAATCCAGGCAAACTAGAAATAAGACAGGCACCACTCCTAAAAGTGTGTGTACTTCGTGTGTGATACAGGTTATCTAAAGTTTTGGTAAATAGTGCATGGCATGAGGTGCTCGGGCCCAAACAAGATATTTTGATTTCACTCTCCAAACCTATCTCCCAGCCTCCCTGCCCTGAAGTTAAACCAAAGGTAAAGCAAATAAAAATTGTAGCTAAGCCTCAGAGCTAGAAATCTGATGCCAAAGTGAAAAGAAATACCTAATCTGAATATTAAAAAGTTATTAATTAAATTAAACTGTTTCGTGGGAGAATTTATCCATATCTCAGCTTTGGATAAAACTGTTTGAAATACTACTATGCTTGGGAACAGATCATGCTCACCTCAGCCACAGGTATTAATAGCTTGTGTCAGAATTTGAGTGTAGATACTTTTGGACTCATTTCTGGTGGAAATTACCTTTTTTTGCATACACTCTATATTTAGGGCTAGTCTTTAGTTTGTGCTTCTCTTGGTGAGAGACCTCTGAGTTTACACACTTTCTGTACGGATCTCTCTCTCTGAGCTGGAGGGCTCCTTCTGCAACAAATGGATTGACAAAAAACCAAAACAACTGTCCATGGCAAAATTCGCTCAGTCTATTTTAGACACTTCTTTTAGGACCTGCGCTCCTCTGAACATCCTGATTAGATTTCTTTTACCTGAAAGGCAGACTAGGAGACAATCTACATCTATTTTTAGGCAGATCAATCCCATGCTCTTACTGATTCTTGTTTTGGACTCTGTTATTTGCTATTAATTATTATATAATTCTATTTTTTTATGAGTTGTGAGGTGAAGACAAACCTGTGGGTTCTCGGTTTGCACAGTACGTCAGTACCAAAATAATAAACTTCTGAGTCTGGAGCCCACAGTTTGGAGGCAGTTGTGCCTCCTTGAGTTCAGACTGGTTCATCAAGGCTAAAGTCTCATCCTGCTTTATCTCGGTAATGCCTCAGTGAAAGCTTTAACTAAAGGTCACGTGGACTCCTGTGCTGAGCTCCATGTTGCTGAGGTTGTGTTGTTACTGGTATCGTCTTGTAACTTGGACTGCCATGTAGATAAATCTTTCAACAGGTGGTATTTTCTGGTGCAGAGACTGGCCTCTTGGCATTCAGATCGAAGGGAAGAGAGGAACCTGCACTGGGCATTGTTCACTCACAACACATTTCATTAAGCCCCAGCCTTTTGCACTCTGTGCTTTCTCAGTAAGATGAGCAGAATGCAAAATGAACAGAGAGGGCTGTACCTGCTCTCCTACAATTTTTTCTTCCCCAGAATAGCCACAAAAGTGTGTCAGAAAGAAAATTGCTGCATCATTTTCCAGACAGATGCTGGTCAGAAAATGCTCTCTCCCAGGTACAAGGTATTGCTGACCAAGCAATAAATAAAACTAATAAAAACAGAAAATTTCTGAAACCTCAGGGTCTTTTTGGCAGTGTGTTTGCAGTTACTCCTTGTACAATCAGAAGATAATTAGCCATTTGATTTGCTGGCAGCTGGTCTTCTGGACAGCCCCACTGTGAGTGTCTCATAGCCCAGTGCTCCACCAGTGACATCTACTGGCTAACACCACCCTCGGCATCCCACACGGTGGTGGGACCAGATGGTGGGACCGGACACGATCCAAGACCAGCATGGCATGGAAAGGCAGAAACTGGAGAACTGTCACTGCTGAGAAGATGAGCATTGTGAAAGGTTTGCTCAGTTATGAAACCCTCAAAACTCTTTTGACCAACACAACCCCTAGATAATGGCCAAGTTATGTGGCTTTTCATTACTGATTAATTTTCAAAAGGGCATGATGCACATGCCTGTGGGCACAACTGGTTTGCTGTATGTCCAGTACAGCTGATTTAGTGCTGTAGTGCTTGTTGAGTAAATGAAGATTTGGGATCAGCCCCGTCTTTAGCTTCATTGTCTTGCTCTTATCTATTCGCTGAGTAAAAATTATTGTGGAAGTGGGTATTATTATGACTCTTGCAAAAGGGAGAACTTTTGGCTACTGGTTTCAGCCATGTGACCACTGAATGAAAAAACATCCAGCTATTCAATCAGCTGTCACACAGTTTCCAAAAAGATTCCCATTGCCTGACCTCCAGGGAGTGAATTTTATGCCATAGCTATGGGATCAGTAAACACCTGCAGAAAACACAAAGAATTGGCTTGACAAGGGGAAATTCTTAACGTCTGTATACATTGATGGTTTATATTTGGTTTCTGGTACACAAATCTGTGAGTTAAAGCTGCCATTCTTAAACTTCAATATATCATCAATCATCATTAGTACTTGGTTGAATCCCTCCTCCAAAACAAATACAAACTAGATGACAAACATCAAGCTGTATTCTAAAGTTCAACCATGTTTGTACCTTTTAGTATTCACTATTTGCAAACATTACCCAACATCCAGCCCCTGTTAGTGATGAACTGCCGGTTGTTTATTTGAAGCCATTGAAGCATGTAAGGAAGGCAACACTCTGTAGCCTAGCAGCAAGCCAAAAATAAACCATGCTGTGTGAAACACTGACAAGCAATGGTGTTTCTACCTTTTTTTTTTTTTAACATCCTGTGTCTTGACCAAATAGAAGTGGTGTTTAAGCAACTGTTAGAAGACGCCTTTTTGCAAAACACCTTTTTCAAAACTATTCCATTGTCCAAATCCCAAAGTTTGGCTTCTGTTTGTATAGGAGACATTTTTTTTGTTTTGTTTTAAATAATAATTATTAGCTTGCTTGCTAAACGAGGTTACTATCTTTCCACCTGCACTCCATCCTTTTCCCTATGAAAATCCAAAGGAACAGACCTCAGCTGTTCCCACTGTGGGACACTTTTTTACTATTGTTATTTCACCTTAGTGGTTTCATTGGCACAAAGTTACAGAGAAAAGCTAATAGATAAGGTCTATTTCTGCTAAATAGCAGACATCACTGTGGTTACTACAATGATGACCTACCCCCCAGCTTGCTTCTGGGTATGCAATGCATTTCCTCGGTTTCATGCTATAAAAGCATTTGTCCTGTGGGCTCTAACACAGCCTTCACATTATATCAGAAATTTTATTGGGAAAATATCAAAATGTTTTTAAGAACGATAATTATTTCCTAGGGCCATGGGGGCATTCTACAGAGTGCAGAGAAGAAAAAGATGGAACCCTGTGCCAGGTGGATACAGCACTGTGCTTTGGAGATGGCTAGTCTTAAACAGGATGGGCATGAGCTACACTTCATCGTTTGGGCTGGGACCAGGGAAATCTCCCTGCAGTGAATGTATCCAGCAGAGCAGATATGGCTTAAGGCTTTCTATACTGTATCCTAGGGTGCTTTCAGTGGTAACTGTGGGGACTCACCAGATGGTCATTTCTAACATTTGCTTCAGCAGTCTGATGTGCTAGAGACCTGATTTAACTCCCAATGTGTTAATAGGCTAAATTCTTTTGCTACCCCTTGGATATTTCTCAGACAGCGGGGATATTGTGGGATTCACAGGAATGTAGAACATCAGGTAAAACTGAGCACTTGCAAATCCCAGTGTAATTAAAACAAAAAAGCTGGATGCTATCTAGTATGCCATATTAGATACAGGTTTCGAGGTTTAGATGTACAGTTTAACTGGAAGAGGCAGCCAATATTGCCCTTTGTACTCAGTTAAATTCTGAACAACTTGCCTAATAGTTATTCTACAGAATACAAAGCAAAACAAAGAAAAAACCTTCCTTGAATTAGTGAAAACTTAGTTGAATCAGGAACTACTAGAAAAGGAGATAAATCTGACCTACTTTAATTTGAAATCTTTGAAAATCTCTGGCAAATCTTCAAAGACTTTAAAATATCATGCAAAGGTTGGTGTTCGGTTGTACATCCCTAAGACACGTCCCTTCTCCAGCTTGTAGTCCTACGTTCCCATTTATTTTCTCTAAAATAAGGACTTTAGGACTAAATGCATAGCTTTCCCTATTCAAAGCTCAAGGACACCAAGGACAGATTTTGATGATATTTTAACCATGGTCCAGTTGATCTAGCTTCCCTTTACATTGAGTCATAAATATCCTTAGGCTTTTCCTTAAAACATTCTTCCATTTTCCTCAAAACATTGAAAATTTACTACAGAATCAGGCTGGCATCCGGAAGATGAATTGCATTCCTAATGTGAGCAGGATAACTATCACGTTACCTAATGTATTAGAGTAAGAAAAAAAGGTTCATGGCTGTCTAGGATGGAAATAATATTTATGAGAAAAAATAAAAGATGAAACTTAGAAATACAGGCTCTGTTAAACAGCTCTATAAATAAAGAAATACACATGAAGAGAACTAAACAGGTGTGAAAACCACCATAAATTGTACCTTTGAGAAAGTGGTGACTTGTAATGATAGAACATTAAGATCATCATTCAAATGGACTGTCTCTGAAAGGTGGTTCTTTTTGTCTCCTTTATTACTTGCTAACCCCCTGTTTGATGAATGCTTAAGGAAAAAAAAAAAGGTACAATTCCTTTAAAGGAGGAATTGCTGCCTATGAGATATAACATTTAGAACAACATTACCAGATGATTTCAGCACATTTATAACTTGTGCATAGTCTTGCAATTCATAAAACCAGAAGAGTGGGGTTTGGGCCACTCAAGTGGTGATTCATATCTCATTATTTTAGATGTCTAAAAGTTAAGCGTGCAACTCTAAGCTGATGTAAGCTTAAGTAAGCTCTCTTCATAGAAAATAGAGAGCAAGTAGAGAGAAAAAGTTGCCTCCGGAAATTGATTCATTTAGTGACTGTTTTATGACTGTATTAGATGGAGATGAATTGCCCTTGGAGGTGTTGATTTCTCTCCATTAGTGCTAAAGGGAATCCGTACTGCCCAGTTCAGATTTAGGCATTTAAAAATTGGATTTTGAAGTCAGGCTGCATGAATCATATTGAAGTGATGATGCTTTATTCCAAATCTCTTTAGTGGAAAAGGAGGCCAGAGAATTGATAAACTGTGGAAAAGCTGCAAGTACCAAATTTACCCAAAAAAAAGGAGCAGTTATATCACCACCATTAAAATCAAATTCTATTTTAACTTGTTGAATAGGCACATGGAAATAGGAAGATAATTTCTTAAACTAAGGATTGTCAAGGCTTTCTTTTCATATTCATTTCTGAGCTTACAAGTCAAGTGATCCCTGATTTCAGAACTAAGTCCCTTTTTTAGCTTGTTGCATTCTTCGTGTTCCATCAGTGATCAGTCTACTGTCATTGGGGTCTCCAGAGTTTTTCTTGTCACCTACTTCTATCTACTTTTAGGATATATGATATTGGGATTTTATGAATTCATAAAGCCACCTAGGCAGATGTAAGCCTCACAAAATGGCTGTCCATTACAGTCCTGCTTGATCTCAGCCACTTTCAGCTTTGATTTAAACCTCATAGATAGGCTTAACTCAGAGCAAATCAGTCTAAGTTTTATTTTTCTCCCATGTTTTCTGAGTGAAACTAGTTCTGCTATAAGGAACTCTGATAATAAAGAAAAAACACATGCTTTAATACACTTATACATGCCAAATAATTTTGAGACCTGTTGGGAATCATGTATGCATTTTTCTTGGTGCTACCTCCCATCTAAAAATGCTTGACAGGAAAGATTAAGAACTGATCATACAGGTGTTACATGATGAGAAGGCAGGCATTTGGAGTGTTGGCCAAATACAATCTCAACAGGAAAACAGTATCTGAAGGCCTGGGCACCATCCTCACTCAGTATGCACCATGGGAATTCAAATCTGCAGACGATGCCAGAAGAGTTGGTTGACTCCAGCCTTGTTCCTGTAGTGAGCGAGGGAGGGATGATGGTGAGGAAACGGGTGGCCGTGTTTATATCACCTCTATAGTTCTCTTTGTTTTCTCTCAGAGAGGAGAAAAGGTCAAAAGCCAGTGTGTTCTTGCCAGCCTCAGGCCCCATCACACATGATAAAATGTAGCAGAGAAGGAAGATCGATACCTTCCTCTGTTTTATTTGCCAGCGAAGCCAATTTAGAGTTGGTGCCACCTCACTTACAGCTTGAGCTTTGACACCATGATGTTGCAACAAAGCTGTCTGATAAATAAGCTTTCTTTGCAAGGCTGAGCAGGAAAATGAACCAGCTTTCTGGTCCTCTTTCCATTCTGTGGGTAGAAAAAGGATGCGATCCGCTTCAATGACTACCTGGTGTTAATTTAATCAAACATGCTTTTTTCGGTGATGAGTAATGCTGTCCATATACTCCCAGACTCAGTAATACTCTGCTATGGTCTTCCTCTGGGGGTTAGCATAACCAATGTTTTGAGGTGGGGGTCTTCTGGCAGAGAATAATGGCCAAGAACATCTTTGAGGGCAGAAATTCTATGGGGATGAGCCAGACTTCTGATGGGTACTGCAATGTCTCAGTCCCAAGACTCAAACCCACATGAACACCTGCCACTACCAGGATAGCACACCAACTCTCAAGAACATCGAGTGTTTTGTCTTTATCAGGCTTCTAAACCACTGAATATATTTAAATTCCCAATGGAAAGCCATATCTGTCGTCTTGCATTTTTCTGCCTTCAGGAAAGTTTTCTCTCAGCTTAATTTGCTTTATCAAAGTGAAACACACACATACACACAGGTAATTCATATGAAAGCACATCAGAATGTTTTTCTTCCAGGGGCATTTGCACAGAAATGGTGTTTCTGCTTTGAAAGCCAGTGTACAATGAACAAATTCTTCTACAGGAAGTTCTCCATGTGCATCTATTCAAGTTGCATTTGTTTACAACAGAAATAACCTGAGCTCTCATGCTTCTATTGGTACTACAGAACCACAGAAAAATAATCTGGATTACTTGGCTGTCATAATTAATGTGTTCTAAAACATAAAATCAGAATGATTTGCTTAAAAATAAGTGGAACTCAACTATTACATATTTTCATTTTTTTCATATTTTTCAGATGAAAGATTCAATAGAGACTAAGAAAAAAAATGAGGGAAGCAGTTATTCTGTATATTCCACATATGAAAATATAAAACTACAGTAACCCAGACTTTAAAATAATAGAAAAGTAAACTGTAAAATGCATCTAAACCTTGCCTGGCTCAAGGTAGTATAATTCCCACATGATGATCCATATATGATTCCTAAAAAAAATTTGTCTAACCTGTCTTTAAAACACTGTATTGACAGATATTCCACACCTGGCCTCCCCTAGGCTGTGTCTCAATATTCTCATTGTAGGGAAATGCCTAAATTCTGAATCTTCCATGCTGTGATTTAAGCCCATCTCTTCTTGTGCTATCCATCAGGGATACAGAAAAGACTACTCACTTTCTCCCTGCAAGAGACTTTCAGACTTTCCAGTAAATTCTTTTCCAGGTTCCTCTTCCTTAGGCTAAACAACCACAATTCCTGCCATTTGTTTTCACTGAGTTTTCCTGAGCCCTTACTGTTTAAATTCATGTCTTTTGGACTTCACTGAGTGTCTCTTCCCTTTTCCTGGACATCACACTGTTGCTGAGTTCATAGCATTGGTGAATAGTTTGGCAAGACAGTTCAGGCTATTTTTCCTACATCCAGGTCTGGTCCTGAGTACTATTTAGCAGGCTGCCTCTGGAGTACCAACACAAGCTTCTCCTATATGAACATCTCTGTGTTGAAGACAGCTCACTACCCAGATTATTGGTATATAAGCAGATAATTATATCTACATGAGTATATTTACATTAACATCATATCCTTGGATTGCAGATGACACATAGAATCATAGGTTTGGGTTGGAAGGGATCTCACATCACGGCTGGATGTGCCACCATCCAGCATGACCTGGACAGGCTGTAGGGCTGGGCAGAGAAGAACCTAATGAAGTTCAACAAGGGCAAATGTAAGGTCCTACACCTGGGGAGGAAGAACCCCAGGCACCAATATAGATTAGGGATGGATCTTCTGGGAAGTACTTCTGAGGAAAAGGATCTGGGAGTCCTGGTGGATGGCAGGCTCTCCATGAGCCAGCAA
>JAOXNO010000013.1:3246941-3265026 GCA_028565335.1 Limnodromus scolopaceus
AAAGCCCCATCCAGCCTGGCCTTGAACACTTCAGGGATGGGGCATCCACAACTTCTCTGGGCAACCTGTTCCAGTGTTTCACCACCCTCACAGTAAAGAATTTCTTTCTAGTATTTGATCTAAATCTCCCCTCTTTCAAATTACAAGGCATCAGGACGTTAGTAAACTACATCTAAATTGGAGTCAAATTATTTAGCAACTGATAAACAGAAAAAAAAAATGAGCAGAAGAACCGGGTAATGAATTTATAGCAATAAAGTTTATTCATCTATGGAATGAAATATAAACGGGCTACATGACTGAGAGGGAGGGTCATTTTAAAAGGCTTAAATGTGAAATCGATCCATTGTTAGACTGAACTATTCTGAACCTAGTTTCCTAGCATTAGTCAGTTTTGTTGTCATTAAAAAAACAAAATTTGAAACATATCAACTATAACTTCTGCATTTTTTTTCTGTTATTTCTGCCTTTGAAACACCATCACAGATTCTCTAATCTTGTAGGATTTCTATCAAGAAATATTGTTTTTTTCCTTATTTTTCATTTTGAAACCAGAAACATTGAACCAGAAGAGACGTTAAAGTTACAGAGAATAATTAAAGATGCCAAAAAGACCTTTTACGTGGTGGTTTAAATTTGCTATAATGTGTAAGGATACCCCAAAGTTGTACTTATTATACCAAAAAATGTCAGTATTCTGAAGCTCGTTCATTATGAAAAATGAGTTGTCTCCGATTCTCTTTTCCCCCCAAGATGATGAAATGGTACCAGTTAGTTAAAAAAGAAATCTTGTCCACCTACATTCTAAGGACATCATTATCCTCCCACGCATTGGGGTGGATATCGTTACAGGTCTCAAAACCAACTATGCTGCACTTTCCAAGCACATGCCCCTGGGGTGAGGGGAGTCACTTTTCTAGAGAGCAGCTGTTATCCCCAGATGTGAACCCTCTGAAATCTTAGCTGGGAAATCTTTACAAAAACAATCCATGCAGTCACTTGGCACAGAAGACAGAATGAATGTTTTTCGCTGCCCTGCTCCTATCTGGTTTGTCTCCCACGGCCTTGATTGCTGCGCTATCTCAATGTCAATTTACAGCAGAGTACCCAAAGCATGTAAAATATGTCTAGGTAAAGCCAGGTAAAACCCTCTGTTGTGGCTACCCGGGAAGGACGCATGAGCCGCTCAATTGCATCTATCAGCTGAGTGAGTATAGCTGAATGCAGTCAATTTAAAATGTTACTGCTTTCAGCTGCTTTCTCCGCACAGTTGGTGAAGAACACCGATCCCACGAAGCCTCACCAGACCACAATGCCTCATCTGCTGCAGCGCAAGGTCTGATACAGCTTTTTTTGTTCAGTTTACATGTTCCTCAACTGCTCTGCAGCAGTGATGGCCTCTGGCAGTAGTGGAGCAACACCTGGAAATGTTTCAACCGTTGGCTGAAGTCATGAAGGTCAACACCCAAGGAGCACTCGTGTTGGTAGTTAATACACTTCAGTTGACAGATGGTAACTCATTACACTGCTGGCACTTGATTTGGGGTTTTGCGTTGAAGCAAAAATGTGTGGCAACTGGGGCAGATGGATCCTATGCAAATCTAAAACATACACAAACCCCACACATGAGGAGGCCTGGAGTTGGAAATAACGAAGGGCATGAGACTCTTGTGGGCAGAGATGTTAACTGGGATTACTGGGAAGAGTGAAAACTCAAGCAGAATAAATATTTATGATGAATACTGAACAGAAATGCTTCTATAAATGCATAGCTTGGGGAAAAAAAAAGGCCTTCCATGTAAAAGTATGTCATGTTTTCTGTATTTTCACATTGAAAAAAAGCAATGAACATGCACTTCTAATTTTAAGCCCCAGTGAAACATGAGCAGGTATCAATGTGACCGACTCAGACCACATGTGACGTCTCAGAACACACATCAGGTACAGCTGAGACCAATTTATACAAATTGTGGATGCAGGCAAGAGAGTTTAAAAGAGATGGAAAGAGCAATTACCCTTAACTATTGGCTGTTAACCTGTGCTACAAACCTTTGGACTTTACTACAGAGAACCTTTCTCTAGGATTGGTGCTTATTTTCCTCAAAAAGCTGAGCACCTGATTGCACAATGAGGATGTTGATCATATTCTCAGGAAAAAAAAGTCATAGCAATTCTCAGAACCTCCCAGATCACTGTGCGAGACAGCTCCTGAGTGAACAATCTTTCGCCACAGGCAGCTGGAAGGAAGAGAGAGAAACGAGAGAGAGGTGTGCTGAGCTAAGCATGAAGCGTAGAAGTCAAAGTTTCTATACTGCAGGCTACCACTGGGAATCAATCTGAACCCAAGCGCAATGACCTCTCTGCTGTGTCTCTGCAGCAAATCCAGGCTCTCCTGCTACTGTCAACGAAACTCCCCAGGGAGGTCAACTGTCATTGTGGCAGTTAATAAGGAGGTAAAAGAACTCGAAGAGATAAGAAGTGTAGCAAAAGAGGCAATTTGGCTCTTGTGTGATCTCAGCAGGATTTTTGCCTTTGACCTCCGTAGGAGCAAGAATTACCCTGGATCCTGCTAGGTGATTTATGCTGTGTTTGTGGAGCTCTAACATACCTATACCACAAAGAGATGAGGGAAAAAATAAACAATGCTGGTGGACTATAATGGGAAAAAAAAAAGATGTGATTAAAGACTGTAGTTTCATAAACTGGAAAAAGGGAGATTTTATTATAGCTAATAATTTTATCTTTTTACTTATTTAAAAAGTAATATTACCACATTAGTTACTTAGTGATCAATCAGATCACCACAATTAAGTTCACTTCCCTTAAGAAGATCTGGTCTTACTCTAAAATAACATCTATAATTTTTATTTGTTAAATCCTATGAATCCCTGTATAGATTAACGACATGTTGAGTAAAACATAAGTGTACTGCAGCAAGAAATGTCCTGGGTACAGAGAAGTATTATTTGCATTAAATCCTAGTTGTTTACTGCAACAGCTCTGTAAAACTATATCCAGTACTGCTCAAAATAAGGCCTTAAAAAGCCCCATAAACCAGATCTTTTATTTCTTGATTCCTGATTTTGTTTACTGGGCTTTACTGGAGGCCTAATTTTGGAGAGGTTTACCCCCATTTCTGCTTTTTATTTATAAACAGGAGACATTTGTGGTTCATGTCACTGTGTCTTTATTCTCACAATCCTTTTATCTTGCTATAATAGTTATACAGAAACACTCTTCCAGGTTTCACTGTGGAGCCAATAGGAGGATTGAAAAACAGTAGCTGTAAAACTCCATATGAGTAAGATCTGATACACACTGGAAAAGGAGTCAGCATCCTCTCCCCAGCATCCCCTTGAATATCTTCTGCTGTTTCTCTCTTTGTTCTCTTGTTTTTTCTCACATACACTTTTCAAAGCTGTCTCAAAAGACAGTTGCACTTAGGGCTTGATAATGTGATTTTATATAATTTAATTCCTTTATTTTCTCGCTGAGTTTCCTTGGTTCTTTCCTTCCCATTTCTTCTTTATCACTCTTTCAGAAAGCTAGATTAAGCTTTAATTTTATTTACAGTCTTATTTATGCCCAGTAATTTCCTTATTTTATTGTCTTTGCCACAAGGATTACAAAATCAGCTAATCTGAACACATCAACAGCTCTTTTTACCTTTAGGCACAGAATTTTCAATACTTACCAGAACTGCAAGAGTTCTTTCTTGGGAAACATGGGAGGAAAAAGTAATTAAAACAAAAAGAAAAATGGGAACAATATCAAGAAGGAAACTGAACGCAATGACATGTCCAAAACAGAGTATCATGGAAGCTGAAACTGATAACGCGTGTAAAGAAAGGCATTTAAAATTAATATAATAAAGATCTCCAAGACCCTTCATGGTACATGCTGTAGAAATACTCTCTGCCCCTGAATTTGTTTCCCCAAATTTTATGTCTTGAAAACTTAATCTTGGATTTTTTCCAGTTATGGCTTTGCTTGAAGACACAATCTCAGCTTCAAATAATTTTCTTAAAAGTAAATGCATTTTGTCTAACCCTCATGGTCTAGGCTTCCTTTGACTTTCTCTGACTTTCTCTGTGGACATTGGGGAGAAACAGGTGTACTCAGGCATTGTAATTTAACTCTCTTCTCATCTCCTCAAGTTAAAAAAACCCCCAAACTCCAGTAATTTTTAAGTTTTCTTAGGTTGGACTTTGAAACAACTAGCTTGGGCAAAGTCTCATTATGCACAATCCCCTAAGATGCTTTTTGGAAAGAAATAAATTGATATTCCATCAGAACAACTCTCAAATCCACCAAAGCAAAAAAATAAATGCAAAAAAAGCAACACATAGGATGGAACAGAGCAAGGAGGAACAGAAAACTTTCCTACCCCATTATTTAAAATATGGAAGGATGAGTAATTAGGTAAGGCTGTCTTTCCTAGGAGGAGAATATGTGATTTGTCCTTTTGATTGGGAAAACATGTCCTCTATGGAGAAAATAACAACACAGAAAACATAAAATGAACAATTAGTTGCAGAGCAAGGAGAAAGAAAGATGATATTTAAGAAGGGAAAATTTAACCACAGTTTTGTCTTGTGTTTCTCATTTTTATTTGTTGTCATTTTAACGCTTTAGATGGAAATGCATTAAAAGGTCATGTGTCAGCAACAAGGGCAAGGATATAACAAATCATTTGAGAGTGTGGGTTTGGGGAGAGGGAAAGCCAGCTAAAGGAAATTGGTTGGCCTAAAAAATAAAAATTATGAGTTCTTTCCTCCATACTTGCAAAATGCTTTATAGGATATTAAACAAAATATGCCTACATATGATCATACACATGTATGCGTTAGTGATTGCTCATTGTCTTATTAATTTCACCTCAATTCAATATTTACCTATTTCTTCAGCAGACAAACTGATCTGTCTCTTTTAACAGCAGATCTACAGGCTTCTGTAGGCATATGTGAGAGAGGCATATTTAGATGTTGGAACACAGTCCAGATTTTGATGATTAATTTTTTTCACACTTGGATGAATAATTCACTTCTGGTGTAATTGGTACAGGCTGCTTTTCATTAAAAACAAATATGATGAACACATTATTGTTTTGGTATTCCAGCAAAATTGGCTTTGCTGTACACTCTTCCACATGACAATCTATGAAGTGAACACTTTTATTGGAAAAATGTAATATGTATTAGAAATGAGGACCCATAAGACCAAGACCAAATAAATTAAAAAGCTTGCAATTTGGATAGAATTGTCTAATTTGTTTTTTTTTCTCCCAAAGACTTCAGTTGGCTTTGAACTAAGGTATGTGATTATCTGTCTATATTACTATCAAGGCCTGGAAAATGAATAGGCATCGTATGCTAGTAGAATGAACCTGAATTCACTCATGTAAATAGTATAAAAAATCATATTCTGTTAATACGACATGAAGAGAGAGAAAAAAAATTAATATATTATTATTGTTTGCCTCCCTTAGCGTTTTAGTCAGAGCCAGTCACTAACAATCATGCCAGATTTTTGCTGATCTTTAATTCTCTTAATATTTAGTGATCATTTTTAAAAAATTCTTAGTTGCTGAAAATGAATAAAGGTCATCATATCTTCAGGTTCATGGTTCCCAGTTTACAGCAGAAAAAGTGAGAGACAATAAGAAGGAAAAAAAAAAAAAGAAGTCAAACCACCTTTAGCTCTCCCGGCTACAATGAAAAACTTGAAAATGTGATCAGGGAAAAATTTTAAAGAAAAAAAAATATGGCAAAAGGATATGGCTTGTTTATTGAGCAAAGGAAGGCAGGTGGAAGACAGGCTGAAATTTCCAAATATCGCAAAGTAAATACTAGGAAGGAGAAGACTGCTCTGGCCAGACGGAGAATGGCAGAGAAACACAAGACCATTGACTTCAGCTTAGGAGAAAATTTCCAGTCAACAAACCACTGGTTTCCTAAAAATACTCATCTGCGACCCTCACAGGTAAAAAAAGTTTTGTTACTTTGAAGAAGAAAGATACGTGAGAACAATTACACTGCGAAGGGGGTCCTGATGCTGAGCACTGAGATGTCATAGAGCCTATGTCTACGCTCCAGGCTGGTGCTCCTAAGGCAAAACAAAATAATTCCTTCCCTGCCCCCCCTACCCCCACCCCTTTTCATCTCTGGATTCTTAAGCGAGTGCCACAGGTTTTCTTTTCTTTCTTTTTTACTTTTCTATTTATTTTTTTTGTATCGGCAAAACTGAATGGATGTTTAGTCATAAGATTAAAGCCGCTTTTACTGTGTTTCTTAGCTGACCAAAGAAACTATTCAGACAAGGAAATTCAGAATAGTGAACTCTTTCATTGGTAGCCACTTGTGCTTTTAAGGGTGCACATTCTCTTTCCCCATCAGTATTTTATTCTGCTGACTCCAGGAAATGATGAGGGACATGAAGAATACAGAGGCAGAATCTACTCAGAGGTCTATGATGACAAGATGAAAGGCAACATTTGGAAGCTGTGATGAAGAAAAACAGGTCGATATATTTGGAAAACAGTTTTCACTATGCAGCTAGTTCAGAGGACTGGGAAACAGAGAGGCTGTGAAGTCTGCATCCTTGGAGATGTTTGAAAATGAACTGGACATGGCTCTGGGCAGTCTGAATTAAGTTGGCTTTGCTTTGAGCAGAACGTTAGACCAAGTGATCTCCAGAGGTCCACTCCGAACTATGTTATTCTATCAATCTGTGGTTATATGTATAAATTCTATGAACAATTTAAACTCTTAACTGGAATTTAAAGGATATTTGGTCCCCTCTGTTAAACTTACACAAGTGCCTGATAAAAAACGTCTACGCATTCTCACACTGATGCTACATGGCCACCCATGAACTCAATGCACTTTACTAATTGCTTTACTTTCTAGTACTAGGGCAAGGTCACCTGTCAGGCCGCACCCATACAAATACAAGACCAGGGAGATTATTTCCTCCAGAAAACACTACCAACAAATATTTGCTCAACATTTGTTCGACTAATCTTTGTACCACGCTGTAAACGTTTCAAATCATGTAGCTTAGAAGTCTATGACGTAGATGAATCTCCTTAGAGATTCATGTGTAATTCCTCCCTATCACATCTGACAGATAAGTAGGTGGGAGCAAAGCAGCTATTTGGGCTAATGGCCCCTAATTTGGCAAACTTCCATGCTGTGAAAAAGAAAACAAAAGAACAACTAGAACATGGTTTTCCTCGCAAAAGCAAAAATAATGATTGTTAGTCTCAATCCATAAACCTTAATTTTTTTTTCTAATTTCTTTTTCAAACCATTAAGGGGAAATTTTGGTAGTAGTCTAAATGACAGCATAAAAAATATGGAAGATTATGTCTGTGTAACCAGGCATATGGGTAATTTGCTGTTATCAGGAACTGTGTTGTGCTACTTGTCCCTAGCTACTGCTAACCTTATCCCACAGGGTCTACAGTTCACCACTTTTGGACAGCAGCAGCCTGAAGAATGGAGCAGTAAGTATTGTTTTAGGCTGAGACTCTAACAAAACCCCAATGAATTAAGCCACTTCCAGTTGATGAATGTGCTACTAAATTAAAAACAAAACAAAACCAAAAAAAAACCTCAACCAAAACCCAAACCTGCCTGTTATCTAAAGTAGGGTTATATTTGATAATACTAGATGTATTTCTAATGATGGTACAACCCTTGAGTATGTTAAAGTTTTGGAGAAATTCATATTTTTTGAGATACCTGTCCCTAGGCAAAGAACCTAAATGACTTTTCCCAAATTCTGTACGAAGTCTGATGCAGTGACTTCAACATCAGATCTTTGAGGGCATCAAATACACCTGTGAATTTTCCTGCAAAAACCTATATGCTGTCCAGGTCTCAGTATTGATTGCCTAATTGAAATGAGGCATGTAATTATTTTCAGGGCACCTTATTAATCAGCAGAACTTGTCAAGTTTTGTCCATGAGAGGTTGGGATGATCCACATTGTGTGTGCTCCAACTACCGTTGTCTCCTTGGCATCAATACAAGAAAACAGTGGTTCGTTGTACTAAGTAATTTGGAAGAGTTTTTTAATTAGAACCATGTGAAAATTATCCAACACAGTCAGTTTGGTTTAAACGCAATGCGGATTTGCCAAAAGGGAAATTGTTCTAAACAAAGTGTCAAGCCTGGCAAAGGTCCATCATTAAAAAAGTTTCACACTTCTGAAACTCTTCAAATGAACTGCCTGATGTTTTCCAACAGGAAAACAAAAAAAAATATTTATTTGAGTTGAAATCATTTTTTTTGCTCTCAGCTATAAAGTTCAAAATACTTTGAAAGTTGGAACTTTGGACACTAAAAACTATTAAAAAAAATAATTGTATGACTGGTAGAGAATGAATGATTTTTGCAGTGGGCAGGAGATGCTGGTTTTATATGACATCTAAACTAAGTAATTTGAGAGAAAAGAAAAACGTGGAAATCTGAACCCATGAAGTTTTTTTTGGTTTTGGTTTTTTTTCCAAAAGGCGCCAAAGGGCTCTGTTCTTAAACTTGATGCAGTAAGTCACATCTGTTTCTGGGAAACATACTGTAGTGGCCGTTCTGACATTACACTCTATCCCCGGTCCTAAGGCACTGCAAATCCTCGATGAGGAACTGTGTCCCTTCCTTAACAAATCTAAGCATGGCCTTACAAAAGGAGACATGTCTTAAAGATACCACATCTGAGAGTCAGGCTGGCAAAATGGGTGGTTTGCATGAACTGAACTCTGAAAAGCTGGAGGAACATTTATTCTTTTCTTTGTTATGTTTTATGGGGTGTCTGTAAGTGATACTTCCTTTCTTTTCCTCCCTATTTCCCTTCCCACTCTGGCTGTTTAAATGATAAGCTTTCAAGGAGAAAATTGTCTCTTACTATCTGCTTCCACACTAATGAGTCTTTTACTTCTGTAGGTACTTCATGTTATATTTTTAGTAGCAGTGTGTCATCGTATTATTCCTTTATAACAAAATTTGATGTTACTTGGCAGAATTTCACTCACAACTATGAATGAGCTACATATTAGGATCAAAGCATCCACACATAAAAGTTGATTTTAAAAAAAACATCATTATTAACAATAAACAAATCACTGAATGGTTTTGAGCAGTCCCCTAAACCACTTCCCAGTAACATGCACTTTCAAGAGATCTTGCACATAGTTTTTATGATTTTTTATATATTTTTTCCTTTTTTGCTTCCTTCAATGTCAGATTTTTAATCTCCAAGATGAACAATAGTCTTTGATCATGACATTTTGTGCTATGACTCCAAGATCTTTCATGTCAACAGGTTGCCTCACTTTTTAATTTTCCACTCAGCTCAAGGTCCTTACCTTCACTTTGATCTCAAAGGATCGACACATTTTAATTTTTGTTCCTGGGACTATGAGCATCCTTCATCTCTGAAGATGTGGTATTGGCCACTGACACCCTGGTTAATGATTTTCATTGTGTGAGTAATAGTGGCATTGCCTTGTGCTCTAGGAGGTACTACACACTCCTGTAATCAGAGGAGGATAAAATCTGGAAAATATCTCACAATTTTGGGTGCTCTTGTTTAAATATTTCAAAATCTTTATAGGAACTGAAAAAGAAAAGTATCATTTATGATAAAAACTGTAACAGGATTTACACAGAAAGAGCATAACGCCAAAAAGGCTCTAAATTGGTTTCAGCATTTTCTATAATGTGTTTGGAACATGATGGTTTCTCAGTAAATAATAAAATTAAAAACAGATGGCCCAGAACACAGCAGTTCCACAAAGGCGCTGACATTAGCCCATTTACCCATTCTTTTACAAGACTTAGCAATTACTGAGTAAAGGTTGTTTTTGCAGCAAATCAACATGTACAACTACTGGTTTGTGGAGTTTTCAGACATAAGTACTTCTGTGAATCCTGATGGAGGAAAAAGTATAATTTGTACACAGTCTGCTTTTCAAAGAAGATTCGCACTCATCACCTCACCAAAGCTTTTGGAGTGAGATTCATCTGAAGAACCGAGGAGCTCTACATTCAGGCTCGTCATCTTGGTCTTTCATTCCAGTCAGCAGAGACCTACTTAATGCATCCAGATCATTAAAGGAGAAATTAATCTTCTCCTGAAAGCACGTGTTCTCAATAAATTAGAGAATTGCAGTGAAAAGAGGTCGTTTCTTTCCTCTAATTTACAGAGGCCTCAGTGGAACGCATCACCTGCTTTATATACACTTATGTAGAGCCTAAATTGCTCACAAAGAATATGTGGGAGCAACATCATCTGCTCCCAGGAGAAGGGTATGAGGAAAACAGAATTAGTCTGGACAGTCTTCAAGTCCAGGATATATTTACTTACCCATATTTTGAATCACAGTTGTATAGCATTAGCTTCTAAATGCAAAGGGTAACACAAATAACAAGAGGCTTTTCTATCAAACTTCTGTTTCCTTTCATGTGAACTGGCTTTTAGCTAGATTTCTTTTCCTCTTGGTCAAAGATCATCTTCTTTCAGCTTGTCCTCATCATCACAAAAGGAAGTTGCTTGATGAAAACCTTAAAGATGCTCTCATGCATATTTACAACGTCTTCTAAAACTTTTGTGTGACACTGAAAAAGGCTGGAGATAGTCATCTCTCGGAAACAGAAGAAAAAAAAATATGCTATCTCGA
This sequence comes from Limnodromus scolopaceus, assembly GCA_028565335.1. NCBI lineage: Eukaryota > Metazoa > Chordata > Aves > Charadriiformes > Scolopacidae > Limnodromus > Limnodromus scolopaceus. Next base: position 3,257,623 of record JAOXNO010000013.1, read on the forward strand.
GCCATCTGGGTACACAGAGAGAAGTGAAGAGATAATTTTGTTTTGATTTTCACTGATATGTGGTTAAGACAGAAAACTAGCTCAATACTTGACAACACAGATCTTTCTTTTCCTTCAAAAATAATGTCTCTCACTTGTTGTTTCTAGTCCGTTTTCCAGACTACTTCAAATTCTGCACTGATTGGACTACATCTATTCTCATAATTTTAATCCCATACATTTAATTGCTTTGTACTTTGCAATGACATAAGGCATATGGGGATGTGGGTTGCAGGCCAGACAAGTACTCCTTTGGATTATTTCAACAGTAGTTCCAAACAAAATAATTAGAGGGAGTAGGACTTTGCAGAGCAAACAGGAATAACGCAGATGTGTGTGTTTTACTACTGCTAGCAAAAGTACTTCCCTTTTCCAGGTTGTTTTCACAAAGATAGAATGAACTGTCCTACATATGGATGTCACTGGAGAATTAGTTTACTTTTAGGGATGTAGTGGGAGTATCAGATGGCCAATAGAGAGGAAACAGAAAAATTCTTATAATTGGCAGAAAAAAGGAAAGTTAGTACTTGAAATGGTCCAAATTCATTCTTCCAGAAGCTATCAGCAATTTTCACTAATATCTACAGCTCATTAAGGTCTAATTTTACTCCAAGCATGTGCAAAGTCTAGCTGTCTAGTTGGCCAGGCTCTCCCATGTTTGCTGTGCTTCATTGACTATGTGCTGATAGCAGTCATGTTACAGCAACTACAACTTTCCTCCTCTCCCCATTTAATCTACTCTTTAAGACATCTTGGTGAAAGTAAGAGTGCAGTAGTTGCAGGCAGAAATTGGTGAAACTTTTGGTAGCAGTTATGCAGACTTTACCACCCACCTCTCACCTCTAAAAATACAGTTAGAGGTCCAAGAAGTATTACAAATTTCTTTTCACATTTACTGAATTAATCAGGGAGAAAAGAAGGAAAAAAAACCCAACCCTGAAACCTACCGAACTTGAAGTGTTTGTACAAAACAAAGGCATATTCACTTCTCAGTGCAAAATAGCTTTTCTTTTTGGAATTTAATGTATTTTTACAAAACCAGAATAGACTTGAAAAAATGGAATATTTTGTTTTCAGTTCAAACAAAACATTTTAGTCAGTTTCAAAAACTTTTGCAAGTTTTCAGTTGGTTTGAAAATGTGAACACATTTTTTATTTCAAATGGACTGGAAAAAGTTATTTAATCACACAACTCTAGTTTTGGCACACAAACAGATTAATTATTTCCTAGGCATTTGCAGGTTTTATGGACAGGTAAGTCTTCAAATAGGTCTGAAAGAAAATAATGCTGTGTGAAGTTGTGGGCTTCTATGGTAATACCCCTATAGTTAAGAAAATCCAGGGTTCATTTCTTTATTTTGTTTACTCTTAACACAATGGCTTGTAGGTCCTAACCCATCACAACAGATCTTAAAAACATTCTCAGAGGAGCAAAACATGTAGTGAGTATCATGGGCCTGATTCAAACTATTCCCCTTTGGGATACAAGAGGGATGTGAAGCCACGGTGAGCTCTACAGGATCTAATTTAGAGCATCCTAGGAAGTTATGGTTCCCATATGTAAACTCCTGCAGCAGAGTCAGCAAAACAAAAACCATGGACACTCTGAATTCAAGTCCAAAGTCCCATAGCTTAGCTCCAGTCCATCTTCATCAGCAGATTTAAAACTAATCTCCAGATTTTCAGCTATTTACTGATAGAGGAGCAGCAAGCTTTGGTTGCAGTTCCTGTGTCACAAACGCGTGGGCAAAGGAGGGCAGAGACATCCAGAACAGCTGTAGCCATTTCTGTCTGGAATCCTTGTTCACAACTGTATTGTAAAGCCACACAAAGGAGGTAACAGTGGACCATGAAAGGGACTAACGTCACTTCCAGAACATGAAAGGCAGTGTTTTATGGTGACTTGGGTAGTGATTCAAGACCCGTGCAGACCCTTAGCATGTTAGTGAAACTCACTCATATGCCCAAGCGACTATATCGATTTGACTTGGAGTGTGCCAAAATGCAGAGGAAGAAGACTTCAGATAAATATAAACCTGGACATCACACTTTCAATTGGCTCTTGGACATTCCACAGTCAATGTGTGAGCATCTTTAAACCTGAATCTGAAGAGGTTTGTGTCACATGTGGTAAAATGCCACCTAATGATAGGTTTTGGATTATTCTATGGAAAAGGGGCTAATCTCTACTTGGTCTTCTGAAGTGCTGATAGACACCTTGAGATACATTAGTTGCTCATATGTATATGTCTAGTGTTATTTGTTCTTGGGTATTCGGGATGTATACATGAGGATGGCAAGTATACAGGACTTAGATGAGATCTGCATCCTTTTGGGAGGAAGTTGGAAGTCAGGTAAAGCTCACATTATTTCCAGAATAAAACCTTGTCTCTATATTTAAGCAATCCTGTCCCAGATCTCCACTGGCAATGAGAGGACTTTAGACATCTCCAAGACCTATCTCAACCTATCTTCAGACAACTCAGATAGCTGTATCTGAAGACACCCTAAAGCATTTCTGAAGGGTGACCTTTAATCTCATTTTCAGTTTTTCAGAACATAAAAAAATGCATTGTTTTCAGTGTATCAGCAATTTCAGTGATAGCTGTGAAGTTTCTTTTATTATAAATTATTAAATGTGCTATATACATCAGATATATAGATTTTAGATTTAGATTTAAAATCTTAGATTTTGAATTACATCTAATATTGTCACAATTGTTTTTACTTCACTCCCTTGTTTGCTTCAACCACCCATCACCTTGTTTAGATTAGCAGTAGTTTTGGGCAAAATTTTCCCGAATACGGTTTGATCTGGGACTGGGAATTGCAGTGCTACTACCTTTTTTGGCTCCATGCATGAGACTGAAATCAGCACTTAAATGCCACATAAGGTCTGGCCAAGGACTTTGGAAAAAGAGTCACACAATGATTTATGTGAATTTCATTTACAGTAGCACAGAAATGATATGGGCTAGAACAGAAGGAAGCAATTACCCAGAAGAACTTCGGACTTAGTCTTTGATCTCACAATTGCTTAAACACCATTTCTCCTGCAAAGCAATGTTTCAGAAATAGGATGAAAAGGATATTTTAATAGGAAGAGGATAAAGAAAGTTATTACAAATGGATCGTTTTGCCCCTCCAACCTCCAACCTAACTTGACACACTCATTTCTGATGGTGAATGGCGATTTTCTGCCTTCGCAGGTAGAAGATAGTGGGTGCAAAATTCCTTATTACTGAAGTCGAAAGGCACAAAATGGGAAGAAATGGCCATGAGTAAAAATCCCAAACAGAAAAGCCCCAAGACTTATCACTCCCCCAAGTAATTGTACCTGAGGATTATTAGAACAAACTGCCAGAGTATAAGCTGATTTACCACCCCATGGTATTTATAGTAGTAAGATAAGGAACACTCCTAGAAGTTATGATTTGCTCAAACACAACATAGACTTTAATCGGACAAGTGTTACTGCCTCATTTCATTTCTGGAAAGCAGCTGACTTCTGCCTTTAAATGCAACACAGCTCCTTCTCCTGCCTCAAGGGTCAGAGAACTTCAACCCACCTAGGAATGTACCATGCATTGGTGGAATTTGAGGATGAGCTGGAAGGTGGTTTTCAACCCATAAATATTTCTTAACATCTTTCCAGAAAATGCTTGAGGAATTTTAAAGAGTTTCACCTCTGCACTGGTGTGTTCACAGCTGGATGCCCATCATCAGGTTTCCTTGAGCAGCAGTCTGATCTGGTCCTGATCGTTTCATGGTCCCAGGTAATCGCAAACACCAGGCAATCGTTACAGCTGACAGCGAGTACTAGTATTTAAGGTTTACCTTCTTTAAATAATATTCAAATAGTACAAATCAATTTTCTCAGAAAATAAATTTTGTGGTCTGGAGCAGAGTCAGTCCAGGGGTGCATTTCCTATTCTGCAGCTGTGCCTCCTGCTCACAGGAGGAGAGTGCTTTCTGCTAGGATTAGGAGTTGAGATAGATGGGAAGGATGCTAAATCCTGCAGCCCACACACTGAAACACTCCCAAGGTCAGTGCTCAGGAAATACAGTTCTCCCTGTCCTTAAAATTCAAGTAAAAATGTTTCAAACATTAAAGCTTCTTAAATCAGGAAGCTTGGAAAACCTTGAGCAGGCAGGAGAGGTGCCTGATCTCCATGGAGTGAGAGCTGACAGCAACTAAAGCATGGTCCAATATTAATGTAGCTGTTTTATCACACGTTGTGTTTGAACTTCTCCTTTCTCAAGTTCTGAAATGAGCTGAATGCAGCTTACCTCAGGTTTTCAAAGATCAAGGATGCCCACAACAAAACCTTTGTGGGAGCACAGTCATTCTCGCTTGGCACGAAGGCAACTGGCACTTGCTAAACTTTCTTTTTCTCCCACTCAAAGGTCCACCTCCCAAAAGAGCAGGACTCCTCTGCACCCCTCAGATACCAAATATGTGGTGCCACTCTGGACTGTTTTTTCCAGGACTAACTGCTAGCTGTGTGACCACCATGGGGCGGTTACATGTGAGGAGCCTCCAGATACAGCATGCTGAATGTAACAATTTATCTGAGATACCTTTTCTGGCCTCCATCTTACATTCAGGTGGATTTAGGTCTCCCTTATGCCCCTCCTGCTTGTCTGGAATACCCCAGGTCATTTCAAGCCACATTATGTGTGTCTTAGCATGAGCTGAATTGCTGTCTGGGATCTGCTGCCTATATTGACTATTCCAGTGGACACAATGAAAGCTTAAACCAGCTCAGATAGATGCACCTTAATTTAAATGTCACACTTTGCACAAAGAATCCCAACTTCTGTTTATTCCTTCAGTATTCAGGTCTAACACCAGGATCTCCATAAATTTGTAGAGCACAATGGTCAAGCCCAGGCTTTAGTCAATGCTCCATATGTCATAGTAATAAGTGAATTCCTTTCTCTAAGGAATGAGTGTACTGCAAGTATTTAGTCCATGCTTAATGGTCAATAATACTCATGGAATGAATTAGGCTAAGAAACACATTCATTCATTTCCAGAAACCCTTCCCTCCAAAAAAACAAGGAACCAGACAACAAAACACAGTTGCACCCCAAATGAGCATAGCAGAATCTGACACAGTCCTCTATGGGAGACAAGTAGTACTTGGTTTTGGGTCAGACCCAAACCCACCTGTGGTTAAGTGTATCAAATCTTCAGCCAGTCTGCTTTACTCCTCATTGAAATGGACCTTGAGTGCTCTCACAGTCAGTTCCTGCATCTATTCCAGAGGATGCCGATCTTCTAAGCCTTTAATTATATTCCCATCCCATTTATTTTTTTATTTTGCATAACTAAAAATGTGTAGTGTGGTGCTGAACTGTTACATGCAAAAAAGCCCATTTGGATGTGGATGGAAGTCACCACAAGTGCATACAGTTGGATTTTTTTTTGCTTTCTCAGCCTCTTTTGATTTCATATTTGTATCCTGCTTACATGGTGAGTAGGCAGAGACACTTTGCCGTCTTTAAACTGCCTAATTCCTAATGTCAGAAGACATTTTGAGGGCAACAGTCAGAGCGCATTTAGAGACTCAGGAGGGTGAGGATAGCAAATTTCACCTTCCGAGGTGCAACTCCCAACCCATTCCAGACAAATGGCAGCCTGACAGCCCTGAAACAAGGGATACAGATGGGTGGAAATCACATCTCTGAGGACTAAGATGCACAAAATAATTCAGTGTCCATATTTTGTGTCCAGATTACTGCTTTTTTAGATCGCAAAACAGTTGGCTTGTTCAGACGGGTAAAACCGTTGGCTGTCAATGAAGGGAATCTGTTCCTAGATTCCTGCTTGGATGCAGATTCTTTTTGTACCAATAAACAAACTATTTCATCCTTTTGCTTTCTTTGAACTACCTCCCAGTTATTTCGTGGGGGTGTTTCGAAGCTCCTTCACTAGGTTCTGTGTAGTCATCAGCTTCAATTCACCATGACTCCACTCCAGGGAAACATTGGCCTTTTGTTTCCAAAGCACTTTAGGAACCTTGCTCAAAATGTTTCAAAATACTAAATAAATAATGAATCCCCCAACTAAATCATTACAAAATTGATCATCCAGTGAATCATTCTGCTTTTATCTGAGCATGTTTTTCAACTCATGTTGAAAAATGTGTCATAGCAGAATTTATTATGACCTCTGCAAAAGTAATTCAAGCCAAAAAGTTTGGAAAATTCATAAGTAACAAATGAAATTCAGTAGGTTTAGGTTTATTACAACCATAATATTATTACTGTGATACTATCCATAGCTGTTTTTATTTAAAATGTTGTATATATTATGGAAAACCCCAATCTTTTCCTTGATTAATGATACAAAAAAAATTTGGAGATTTAATATGGGACAGCAAAGAAAGAAGTGGTTTCACAATCAGGGAGAGACGAGCATTGCTAGAAACAAGAATTTCTTGCTCTGTCAGTAATATCCCTCTCTTCTCCTTCCCTTTGCTGTCAAAGATCCAAATATAATTGGGACAATCCAGGGGAGACTAAAATATGGCTTTCTCAGTGCATACAGGAATCCATGCGTTTATATTGTTTAGGGTTCTGCAAGACAGTTTTCTTGGATTTCTGGAGCTCAGAACTGAGTCTTCAATTATTTATTTCTTAATTTTACCAACAGTCAGATGGTGTGATAGACCTGAATGGAGTATCGAATCAACATTTATTCAAAACTCTTCATTATTAGAATCTTTTTAAAGCATTGTTAAGCTAACCTCAATTAAAAGTGTGTCCATTACAAATTGCTGAGGCCAAAAGAATTGTTGGAGTTGGCATGGGACAGACTAAGCAACCTAATTTTACTTACACGTCACCTTTGTTTCATTGGAATGTCACCTAATACATATCAGTCATGACGAGTGAATAGGAACATTCAGATCTGCAGTGCTCACAAGACAGATATCTCTTGGAACAAGTAGATTTTCAATTCTCAGCAGAAGCAATAAATTATCTATAAAACAAATAGCGAGCCCAGATTAATGTGACTTTTTGGCTGCATTTTAACCAGTGGTTAGTTGATCTAGTCACAGCTGCTGGAGATTTTGATTTGCTCTTGCATCGGCAAGGATGGCACGTGATGTTCACCAGTGCATGTGGTGCCACCATGTCAGAGAGATTTCACTGACCTCCACCAAGAGGTTGTGTTTTCCATGCCTGCATTTTCGATCACTCAAAGAGGAAATATTCATCATAATGTCACTGTTGGAAAAGTTGTGCTAATTTATACTACCTGAGGAGCTAACTGGGGTTGTTCAGCCTGGAGAAGAGGAGGCTGAGGGGAGACCTTATTGCTCTCTACAACTACCTGAAAGGAGGGGGTAGAGA
>JAOXNO010000013.1:3265126-3279017 GCA_028565335.1 Limnodromus scolopaceus
TGAATCTGCTGCTTTTATTCTGCTACACTAGTGTTTTACTTGAAAATGACTGAGTGTGAATGGGGCAATGGATTTTACTCACAAGGTCATGCATAACACCTGGGGAAAGCTATTTCTAATCAGTAAGCCTCATGTTCCAACTGCTAAGTAATTCTCTGCTTACTTTGTGTACTGGTCATAGATTTCTGGGAAACCTTGATTATCTTCAAACCTCAGGTAGGTGCGTTTGAAGAAAAACTGCAGGATTTTCAAGGAAAATGGCTGTAGTGCACTGTGTGTCAGAATGGCTTGGTTACCTCTGAACTGCTGTCAAAACATTGACCGCAGGGATAACATGATTGCAGATGTATGGTACTGGAGGTCTGGGTATATGCTGTGATCCTTGTGTTATGGTAAGTCCTCCTCAAGGTTATCTTTCATAACCTAAGCCTTCATCAAGGTTATCTTTCATAACCCATCCTCTTTTTACTAACAGAGGGACACGCATGGGTCACAGATGAGAAGAGTCTAGGGTCTTTTTTTTTATTTTTACCTCCTAGGCACCTGCTTCATAGTTGTAGTTGTATAACTAATGTAGTTATACAGGTGGAAAAAACCAAGGAAATTATTTTGTCACAAGCCCATTAGGATCAACACAACATTACCTCTGAAAGTCTGTGTAGGGCCAACTGACTTGGCCCGTGATACTTCCTCTGATTTAACAAGGATCTTTGTTCTGTTCTTTTCAGTTTAGTGTCTGACACATTCCTTCAGAAGTACTGGAGAAATTTGTTCTCAAAGTCCTATTTTAGTCATGAGTTGCAATGACAAAAAACATCTAGCGGTTCTATTCTCCCTAACTTTGTTTCCACCCTTGCCTCCAGGTTTATTTGTTTTAGAGGAATAACTTATCCATAAGAAGTAGCATGAGTACGAAGAAAGACAACAAGGTAAAGATTTTCCATAGATCAATCTGAAGTTGCAGTTAATGAAGATCCTAAAAAATAAGCAGAAGATGTTTTTTTTTCTGGGTCTTTGTGTTTACAACACTTTTAGAGAAAACTGATAATCTCAGAAATGTCTGTGCTACCAGACCCTCTGGTGAGAGATACCAAAGCCATTTTTTCGTCTCCAGAAGATAGACTTCTATTCTATAGCAAATGCCTATATTCATTGTCTACTCCATGAGGTGTTAGCACTTGTATATCTGTGACATGGCACTGGTACAACACAGTTCTGACTCCTCAAATTTAAATCAAAGCACATATGGTTTCTTACTATTTTTTATACAGATGTCAGAACAACTCTTTGTTAGATTACACTGGCACACTCATCCAGATGTTCATATTCTGTCTCTGTCACAGGATGCTGTGCCACCTCTGGTCAGTAGGTTTTTCCCTTATATCCCAGTAAGGCCTAAAACAGGTTTTAGTAACCACAGCAGTGCAAACACTGAAGCCCTAGGTGGACTTAGCAGACCAAAGCCAGTCAAGGTCAAGGTTTGCCATACCAGGCCAACTAGTAACTAGTTAAATGCCTGATATTAGTTTCTTCAAACACACCTCAAGTTCTTATAATTCAAATTTATAACAAGATTTTTTCTGGGGAGTCCCTAAGACCCTGTTTTGGGTATGTAAATTATTTGAATTATCTTAATACATGACAGCTAAGTGACCTGTTCGTGCGCTGTCAATGGCAATACAAAGAGATTACACTTCTAGGCATTTGCTCCAGCCATTCCTCTTTATACTGTAAAATATATATTGCCCATTAATATTTCTGTGTTTTATTCCTGCTTCATTTATGAATTCCAGTAACAATTGGAGGCCGTGAATACACCAATTTAACCTAAGCATTCCACTCCCCAGATCAATCAATGATCAATTCTTCATGTATTACTATTGACAAATACTTTTAAGGACTGAAAACTTTGACCTTTTTGAATTTGTGAAAATCTCTGAAACTCTAGTCAATCTATTACATCAAAGCTGTCAACAAGAAATATTAGTTCTGCTGCAAGTGAGTAAAAGAAGATCTTTGAGTTGTCTCTAGGTAGGAATTTTATTATTTTTTTACTTAAAGATTTTTATGGTTAAAGATCATAGAAAATCAGTAGCATTAGAATCAGTGTTCATATTTACTGTTTAAAGTGGAACATAAAACTAGAGGTTTTATTCCAGAACATAGTAAAAAGATCTCTGTAAAAGCGCTCCACTCTTCTGACCTTCATAATAGATTTGAATCCTTCTCAGTAAGGTTCTCCAAAAGGTTAGCAATGTGAAGGAGGTAGTAAAACCTCTGTCCATCATTATGTCTTGCGTGGGCTCTTCTGTTTCTTTTCTATTTCTCTTTCTCTTGTATCCCCTGGAAGGGTTAAGTTTCCAAAAGAAGTGTTTGTCTTTTTTTGCTTTGTTCATGTCATATTTAGCACAAAAGGCTCATCTGTACTTCAGCAGTGACACCTTTCATTACTTTCATGAACTTTGGAAAAATTCCCTAAAGGGAAGTGCAATTAGAGCGAAAGAGGAACACAGTGACTTGGAACACATTGTTTTGAGTTGGCAGGAAAAGGACGCTGTGATGAAATGGTGAGATCCATCAGCTATGGTAGTGGCACTGAAGTGAATGAAAAAGCAGTATGACTTTCCAAAGAATATATCCCACTTGGCCTCTAGAAGTACATGGGTTTCTCTTAGGTTATTTCACATTCGAATATCCTCTGTTCATGTCCAGGACTCACCCACTTCGAAACAGAACTGCACGCCTATTTTTTAACAGCAGAATTCTCCCCACTTTACACCCAAGTCAAGTCTATTGACATTGATTGTCACAAAGTACCTGAACAGTGCACTATATTGAGAAGAGTGAGAGACAGCACTGGTGTGGATCTCTGAGGCTGTAGGAAGGGTTTTAATAATGAGGATCCGAAGCCCAGTTGGAGCACTGTGACCATCCTGTGAGGACAAAACAGAAAGCAGTAATTCCCAAAGGATCTGTTCTACATGTAGGTTTTTTAAGAGGTTACCAACAGATCTCCTGGGAGGTTAGACAGGAAAGGAAAACTGCTCAATTTCTTGGTTTCTCTTCTGTTTTCAGAACTTTTTGGTAGCCTTGAAAAGAGCCAAATCCTCTCAAATCCTGAGCCCATGCTAAGAGCTACTTGGGTAGTAAGTTCTGATGGTTGGATAGATGTCGAAGCTGTCACACCTGAGTGACTGCTCTGGGAGAACAAGTCTAGGGCTTTGTCCTTTTCTTGTTAATATATTTTTGATTCAGTTCTTCCTATGATTCTCTTTGACTTAAGCATGTATTCTCTACTCCAGAAGCATGTATTGAAAGATATAGCAGAGATAAGTACCCAAATGGCAGTTCATAGCTAATCATAAACACATGGCAGCTGTGTAGGACGCAGGAAAAAAAGCAGATGAGTCACTTTGTTAAGGAGGAGCTTTTTGACATTTGGTGTTGCTTTATCATCTAGAAAGTGTGGCTACTTTTGAAAACACAGATGAGATCATGCGCTTCTCCCTTATTAAGCTGTTATACTGACTTTCCTTCTGCTCTGGTCTTGATTACATTTCTGTTTCTAAGCTGTGCCAGTAGTTGGTAGACATTGCCTACCAGAGACAGCAGCTTAGCAAGGCTTTGTGTATCCATGCACCCATCCCTGCCAAAAATCTCAAATTACCTATTAATAATCTTGTGTCCCATACAGCAAAAAATTGATTTTTTTAAACTTCTTGCACTTATTTGAGTTTGAGTAATGTTTGTCCATTGACATGCTCCTAAAGAGGATGTGATTCTTGTGATCTTACCTTGTGAAGCAGTTTTGGAAAGAGAGAGACAGGCAGTTCTGCAACCAGAGAAACATTGCAGTACTTGAGTCTTCAGTTAAGCAGTCAGAGAGTAAAAGACCATCGGAAGATGGGAAGAGAAGGAAGTGAAAATGTTTAAAGTGCCCTTCTTCATCTTATATTTTTTCATTAGACACAAAAATAAACGAAAACCCCTCGGAACTATGGAATCTTCAACATCCAACAGGGACTTCTACCTGTCCTTGGAACTAAACATCATTTAATTACCCCATTTCAAGTAGTCATTTTCTGTAGAGCAGGAAACACAGAGCTCCTGGGTGACACTGGAAGCGATGTGAACACCTTTGTTGAGCACAGCCACAGGGACGTATAAAGGGCTTAAAAACATCGGGGCAAATGCATAACAAAGAAGAGGATAATCACAGGCAAGCATCTGAAATATTTAATTGCATGCTGAACTTCCACTTATTTAGAGAGAATGCAGATATGTCTCCCTGAACTTTGCGCAAATTGCAGTGGTGTCTCTCTAATGCCCATTGGGCCTGAGTTCAGCAACATGATGGATAGTTCAATTTACTGAGTAAGCAAAGAGTTCTCCTTGAATGTTAGACACTAATCTTCTGATTGGACTCAATTGCCGGGGAGACCTGCCCTATGAAGCTTACTAATAAGAATTGATTCAACTATTGATAAGGATTTAGAAGGTTGATGCACAGGATATTAGCACAGTATTGAGTTTAACTGCTCCCCAGCTACTGTTACAGAAAAGGTGTAAGGCTGCTTCATCCCTGTTGAAAAATTAATAAATATCATCTTTATGTCAAGGGACATTTATAACATGCAATTAAAGTTAGGACACACCTTCTTCATGTTAACAAGTGATCATGGAAAATTTGAGATCTGGAGAAGAGTAAAATCTACATGCTATTGATGTGCATGTTGTATGATACATTCAATGCTATTATCCTTCTGAACGTTTTAAAATTGAAGATTAAAGTTTCGAAATTTTTGAAGAAAGGAATAGCTTGAAGGTACAACACCTAAGGGTCTTAGAAAAGATAGCAGATTGGACCCAACTGTGATCTTTCAGTGTTATCACAATTTAAATTACTGTAGGTGGGCTTTGTGCCCTCAGTGCCATAATGATTTTTTTCTTGTACAGGGACTTCAAGACCCTTCCTTACTGAGTTTCTACAAAAAGAGAAATCCATCAACAGGTTTTTCTTGGCACTGTGGTGAGTCAACAGAGGCATTAGCACTTGGATGTTTATGCCAAGAGATGCAATGGGGCAAATTGTGGACAGATCTGTTGCTCTCAGCAGCCTCCCAAAGGAGTCTGCAGGGAGCTAGAGTATTTTCTTTGCACCTTTAAATCCCTTATTTGCAAGCAAAATGTCCTAGTTTCCCAGACGCTTGACAACTTCATGTCTCCTCTGGGTGCTCAGTCTGTAAAATGTCTCTAGATTTGTTAGAAGCTGGTCTGTGCAGTGAGTCAGTATTTCCCTTGCCCAACTATTCACTAAAAAGATATGTACCGATGCCATTACTTTTTCTTTTTTTTTTTAATGGGAAAACTTTTGTGACTGAAGAAAAACCCTTTTACTCCTAACATAAAAAATTCAGTACAAGCCAATAGAACAGTGTTTTTTTACAGGTATTTAACTGTATATTGACCTATGCTACCAGCTCCTCCTGGAAGCAAGTCTAGCATGCTCTAATAATAAAGCTCGTCTTAAGAATCCAGACAATTTAGTCATTAGCCTTTTTGGACAGTGGCAAAAACCACTGCCAATAATTAATACAGCACATAATATTAGTCGACTTATTTAGAATCTACCATCTCCATTTTCATAAGCTTTTTCCTGGCAATACTCGAGCATTGAAGATGGCACAGGACAAATAAATTAGCCTGTTATAGCAGTGGGTCCTTATGAGAAGGATTTTAACACACAAGTTGTTTATGGCTGTTGGACTGGTAGTTGTCAAGAAAGAGCCTCCTGTTTTGTTCCTGTGCCTGACAGACATCCTTTTGTTGCCTTATACTGAAATAATTCTGGATCTCAGAACTACTAGGTACAAACAGGAGTTGAAAGAGAAGGATTTAGAGAACCAATTAGCGCACTAGAAAGAGATTAGAGAAAGCCATGGTGTTTCTTAAAATCCCTAGCAAAATTCATACATAAGGTTTGAGTTATTCTAAAGAATTTTCCAGGCTGAGATCCTTTCAATTTCTTCTCCTCATTCCTGCCTGCACCCCATAACTCATCTACTCCTTCAGAATGGCAGGTCCCGGTAGCTTTAGCACGTTACATTGATCTCAGTTCTATGGATATGAGCTATTATTTTACACAGTATTACCAAATAATTGTCATAAAATAATTGGCTATGTGCAAGCTCTTCCCTTTGCGCCAAATGCTATAACTTAATAGAAGATGAGGTTGGATAGAAGGGGCCACTAATGCTTGAGGAGATGAGACCCTTTTTTAGTATATTATTCAGCTCATAGATTATGATGCTGAAATCTTGGTGTTGGCATGTGAGACAGATGCTTAATCCCTACTGTAATCAATCTAGCCAATAGATGTCTCCAGATGAGCAGATGTGTAGTCTTCCATTGTAGTCTACTGAAAGCTGATCAGTGCAGTTAGTGGAGCCCAGAGCATAATTCAGCTCATCCTGAGTAGATTCCTAGGGCTTGATTGAGTTGCCTGAAGATAAACTTTTGGTGATATTTGGGTACTTTAAGGCTATTTTCTTTGCCTCCAGCTGCTCCAGAAGAGAAGGGAGCCCTTAAATCTTGGGTCACCTCTGCCAACCTTGCGCAGATGACTCGTGCAGACCTTGTGCAGACTAGAGATTTCAGATGATACTATGAATCTATGTTCTGTAATTGAATCCCATCCTTGCATTTTGTCAACAGAACAGGTCTCTATGCTGCACTGCCTAGATGTTTACTGAACATGGAACCTTAAACACTCAACTCACATGAGAATATCTATATCAAACATATCTTCACCTTGAACTGAAATACAGGCAAGACATCTTGCAAACTAGGAGAACTCAGTAGCACTTTCTATTTCTGATTTGCTTATTACTCCAAAAACATTTGAGGAAGGGGAACTGAAGAATAGACTCAGGAAAAACCAAAACACCTGTCTCTTGTTGAAAATCAAGACAATTCAGATGTCAGGCTAGTATTACTGAATTTTAAGAGCTTCCTTAATTAGTCTTACATTAGAAGGTAGTAATTAGCATGCGTGTGCAGGTGAGTGCAAGTCATTTCATCAAAAATCTGTTTGGTTTAAATTAGATTTACACATTTACCATTTTTCTAAACCAAAAATTATTTTGAAGCTGTGAGTGGGCCTTCATATCCCTAGATTACAAAATGAGAAATTGACACATTGCAAGATTTGGTAAATTTGGTGGAGCACTGCAGAGTCAACATTTATATCTCGGAGTTCCTTGATACTTGTCCCACATAAACTGAACCTGACGTTCACCCAGTAGGTCTGCACCCAGCAGGTCTGCACCCAGCTAAAAAAAAGCTGGTCTGAGCACCCAAAAAATCTCAATGGATGTACAATAGTTTCTGTAACAAGTCCACTGTCTTCTGCTGTGCAATTCCATCTATAGTGCACTTGCCTTCCTCTTTTCACTGACTCACTGACTTCCGTCACCCTCTCATAGAAAAAAGAAAATGTCATCTAAAGATGTCTAGGGGTGGGAAGTAGGGCAGTAACTACCCTAACTTTATTCTAGATTATTTTTTGTATTTATTTGGATAGTGCCAACTGCTCCAGTCAAAAGCTCAGGTCTCCCTTGGAATAAAATAATAGATTAACAAGAAGATGCTGGGAATACTAAGGAACTTAAAAGCAAAGGATAAACTGACACAGTGGGAAGCAATTGAGCAAGCTTCCAAAATTTCTTTGCATAGTGAGAAGAAAAGTGACTCCAGAAATAATTGTTTAAGAAAATATCAACATGTAACCAACGTCTGTTTGTCATGTGAATCACTAGACACTCAGAGCATGATGACTTTTGTCCTTATTATTATTCAAGGGACCTGTAAAAGCCAGTGTTCTGGAAGAGTCACAGTAAACAACATTTACTTTGGCAAGTATTAAATTTGGTACACTGAGATGAAAAAGTAATCAATTAAGGATAAAAAAATCATATCAGTCAATGCAATACAATGAAATAATGAAATAATACTGAACAATGTGCCTCATCATCACTGAGATTTATGGATAGGGTGGTAATGGATTTTCCCGTAAAATTCAAATTGCAGCACAAACTGATATACAAAGAAATAATCAGAACATGCAGAATAATACCAAGATGTATTAAATAAAATTAATAGATTTCAATCCTGTTTGTTTGTTTTGTTTTCTTGGGTTTTTTTGCCATAGTACAGTTCAAGACACATTTCTGAGTGCTCGTTCTGCAGCAAACCCAAGAGACCAGGTTACCAGGGTCATCTCAGCTTCTCTGTGGTTAAGTTCCCCGACACCTGTAAAACTTTGCGAGTACCTAAATAGGAAGTTCAAACCAGGTTGAACTCTACATTCTTTCATAACGAGAGGATTGAGATGTTGCTTCTATAGAGTCCTGTTGCCTTTACTTATCAGAGTGAAAAACTGGTCAAAGGAGAAAAGACCAAGATCTTCCTAGCTTTCTCAATAAATCCATTTTATATAGAAGGTAAAAAATGGGATAAAGCTTGCAAACATGTGATTATTGGCTCTTCAGAGTCAAAACAGATCTGAAGATAAATGGTTTGGGATACAGGTTCTTCCACGTGGAGGTCAGTTTTTCTAAGATAAACTTTCTTGCAGTGTTTTAGCTAGTGGCATCACTGTCATGCGTCCCCATAAGGAGGAGTGATATCATCGAGTAGACATACCCTAAAGCTGTTGTTATCTCAACACTTTACAGCAGAAAGAGTCCCCAGCTCTGTCCCTGTCGACAAACGTCATTACAAGTAGACGTGTTTGTGTATAATGACTTGGACAAAGGAACTAACCCAGCTAAAAGTTATTTTCAGCCAGATCAGTACCCTAATCTGGTGCACAGCACAATTGCACATAGCATCAGTACAAAGGGTCATAAAGGCAGAGGATGTAGCTAAGATCAGGTGTTAAGTTTGGTCCTACTGCCTAAAGGTGATATCTAGGGGAGTTGTGGTCAGTGTATCGTTTGTATTAAACAGAGTTGGTAGTGGTGAATGAGAAACGTTTTGAGAGCTTTGCTGGGGTTTGTAATAATGCATCTCTCAAGCTGTGTATCTTTGTCTAAACTATTGCTTGGAAGTTACCCGCACGCTGGCCATATTACATATGGTGGCTGACACAAAGCATCCCAGTCTAGATTCCCTAATTCCAGGCATGAAAGACTGGTAAGCACTGTGCAGAACCCTTTTATCCTGTATAATTTCAACTGGACTAGACATAGATAGGGAATAAAGATAAACGCTGGAAGAGGCATCCCAGGAGAGGCAAGGCCACTGAAAGCACTGTGAGTGGAAATTGTTTTTTAAATATTATTTTATTTTATTGGGTGAAGAAATAGAAGCTTTGTGTTTAAAGTCTGTCCTAATAATCATTGCAGATTGAAGAAGCTGTACAAAGCACAGCTTCTCTAGCCATAAATCTTATTTTGGATAGCTGGGACATAGCAAGTGGTATCATGAGATGTCCAAGTTTTGAATGGCAGTTCGAGTAATCTCTCCATTTGGATTGAAAGCCTGCAATATGAGCTAGGACTTAGAGACAAAAAGCCCTTTATATAATCATAAAATCTGCTTTGATGCACCTGATATCACTTTACTGGCCATTTTGGTAGTGACTGATTTCTTCTCTGTCTTGCACGTTGTACCACATACCAATTGCGAGTGGTCTTGTGATACAGACTTTAACCTGATGAACTGCCAGTGCTTAAAAAAATAATTATGGTAGAAGTTCTTGAGTGAAGTGACCTCAAATCTCAGAAAGCCTGACCCCGTCCTGTGTTTTTATAATGATGTCTCTGGGAGATGTTTTCAGAGAGAAAATGGAAAAAAAATATCAAAAAGCTTTGCATCTTTCATTCTGCACCAGCAAAATAAAATTTCAAGGTTAATGCTGCACTTCAAAACCCTGCTGAGCAGGAAAAATGGCATCTGCCACACATCTCTGACAGAATATTCCCTTCTGTTGCTTTACATCTTTTGTTTTTCGATCTTTCCCATTTTTTGCTCCCTTCATTGATGGTTTGTACAGATCTCTTGGTCTGAAAGGCAGGTCAGGCAAGATTAAAGGGAAGAGAGCAACAAAAGAAGCAGGGACACAATTTTTCCACATCTGCATTGCATAAAAACGTGCCCTCTAGGTGACACAGGGGAGAGCATTACACAAGCTATCACATTTTTTAACACTGTCACACAGTTTCTTCCCATGAAGCAATGGCCCTGCTCTGTTGTCACAATATGCTCCAGTAAAAGATAACTACAGTGGTTTTTATTCATATCTGCATTTAAAACAGTTTCAGAAAAACCCAAAACTAAACAAAGCAAACTATGGCAGATCTATAATAACCAGGCATTTTTAAGCTCCCCCTTTGATTGACACACATGAAAAGAGACATCCAAGTGTTTGGGAAAGACTAAAGTGGGGGAAAAGACTCAAAAGATGGCTGATGTCTGAAAATCTGCTGCTCTTGGTCACTTGGGATATTTCCAAACCCTCTTCTTTGAAACACGAATTTCCTTTTTTCACTGGAAAAAAAGGAATTTCCCTTCTTATACATTGTCACACTTACTTATGAGTATGACTGCACCGTTCTTTATAGGTAAAAAGCTAACTGGGTAAGGGGCTGAATTTATTTGACCATAGTCTATGGAGAGTTCAGCCAACTGCTGGCAGCAGAGTTAGGGCGTAGGGCTGGGATGGAACATTTAAGTCTTGTTTATGCAACATACTGGCTATGTGTCATTGAAAAACTCACTTAAAGATGTTTTGTAGGTTGGACTGTGCCCAGCACCTGACGTAAAGGTACCCTGAGTTTTGAAACTTGGGAAAAATCAAACCCATGTCTTGGTTTTCATCGTGTCCTTGTCATGACTCCATCACCCTTGAAGACAAAAAGGAAGGAACAGATAGAAGATTAATTTGAAAAATTGCTGACATCCGTTGTGGCAAAAAATGTCATATTGCAAAATTTTACATGTAAGCTGAGCTGTGACTTCTGCAGGTGCACCATCTTTCCTTGCTCTGGGGCAAAAAGCTTTTGTTTTCCCTTACCCTAATACTTCTCTCCTCTGTATTTGTAACTAGTTAAGAGCACCCCAGGCTTTCACAGGGGTATTCATGTTAATCTGTAAAAGCAGGAAAAATAGGGCAACAGTAGTTCCTAACAGCCCAAGCACAAATCCTTTGGCAACTGTGAGATGTTGAGGAGTTTTTGTGGGTTGCAAGCACTTGGGAAAGAAGGGAGGTGTGTGGGAAGACTATGCTCCCCAACCAGGTGCTACATCTCTTGTTCACCTAGACTAAGGGGACCTCTTGGACTGATAGCCATTTGTTCTGGCTCTATATTCCCATCAAAGACTGTTTCACTGAATTGCTTTCAAGCAACAACAAACTTAAAGCATTAAAAGAGTGGTTAACAATAAGGTGGCAGTCAGTGGTTCCCTTAACAAAACAGTGAAATGAGAGGGGAATAACCCTTTCTATTAGTTGGTCTTAGTTCACTTCTGTAGCTGTGATGAGCAGAACAGGAGACCTTGTTTGTATTCAGCACAGCCCACAGCTTGTGAAAAAATAAAAAAGGTCACTGTCCTCTTTCCTGGGCAATTAAAACTGTTGCTACTCTAGTCTACACCTCTTGCCATAGGAGGCTTTAATGCACCAAGGAGATCCAAGAATGGGAAAAAACCTTTAATTTAATGTCACAGATCAACAGCTTTGATCTGAGAGGTTTCTATTTTGAGGTTGCAAATCAAGTTGAACATGTTGGGCTGGTGTTTGCTTAATCCAGCTGCTACCAAAATGGTGACAAGGGACAAGGCAGGAGACAACTAGCTAATGACATTCAGCGGACGATGAAATGGAGATGAGGCTGCTCTGTTGAGGGATGGTTTCTCGGAGATTTAAAAAGGCTTCATCTGAAGAAATGAGGAAAGAGCTTAGTTTTGAGATCTCCAGGTACAGGGTATAGATGAGACCCACTCATGGGACAATTTAAAGGAACTGGCTACCCTGGGTTTCTTAGATGGTGGGGTTTTGTGTGAAGTAGCACGTTTCACATCAGGCTTTGCTGAAGTTCAGTATTGCAGCTTTCAGTAACAGCAGGCACTAGCAGGTGTAAGTCCAAGTTGGTCATATTCAGCCCTCTTAACATGATCCCTCAAATACAATTAGTTACTGCTGGAGCATGTAAAACTAAGAGAGGGATGAATGATTAAAATATCTGGGTTATGTGTCAACTGCAAAAGTATGAGGGGTCTTGTCAGATGTGGCATATCTCAGCTGTTTCTCTGGGTGTCCCTACAGTCTCCCTAGTGCTGTGAATGGGGTCTAGAGCACAATTCATCCCGTCATTTAATGAACATCCAAAATAAACCTGCTGAGGTGCATCCTAGAGGTTTATATTCCTTTCCACAGACCAACCACAGGGGAGACTGGGGTGACTGTTTCATGGGTAAATGTCTATTACGACTGGTGAATGATACATGAGTTGAATCTAACCACAGTAATCAGGGATGCTTTAAGTAATCAAAGGAGACAAGTAAGCACGTCATCTGAATAGATTATCTGAATACGACCTTTGCTTCTCTCCATTCACTGTACATGAAAACCAGGCTCTGGCAAGCGTGGATAGCAGACACTTATTGTTGTCTTGAACTTGGATGTCACTACAAGTGCATGGAAACCCCTTGGGTATCACGGTAAGAGGTGTGATTACTGACTGCTGATCTGACGACAGCAAGCAGAAACTTTAGTTCAGACAGTGTAAATTTACTGGGAAAAAGGAGTCTTGCAGAGAATATCGTTATGAGCTACGACTCTGTGACTGAAGTTCACAAGAAGTTGTCAGAAGTACATGCTTTTATGATCCTGAAAACAAATTTATACTGCAAAACAATATAAAAAAATACCTTTGGTAACTTCTTGCTAATGTGAAGGACTAATCAACCAAGCTGGACAGTTATGTCCTCAGTCAAGGGACATGAACAGTCTGTGCCCCTCTTCATAGTCAAGAACAAAAGAAGAAGAATTCAGCATTTAGATAAGATCCTTCTTATTTCAGAACAAATATTAAGTTCAGGAACAGGTACTCCTTAGAGGTAGTTTTTAATTAAAGAGTCTGTTTTCTCTCTCTCTCTTGTCTTTTTTTTTTAGTTACCAAACATCTTGAATAAGTCCAGTCTGACAGGAAGAAAGCCTGTTAAAATGAAAGACGCACAGTGTGTGATGGAGGAGGGTGAAATAATCCCCCAACCTGGTTTTAACAAGGCAAAACATTCCTTTAATGCCAGCTGGCTAATTAGTAATAGGGGCAATTTTTCCTGTGCAGCATAATTATCAGAAACAAGGGCAGAGGGCACCTCGTGTATCATAGAATCGTAGTGTTGTGGTTTAATCTGGCAGGCAGATAAACACCACACACCCATTTATTCTCTCCGCCCTCAGTGGGATGGGGGAATCAGAAAAAAGGTAAAACTCATGGATTGAGACAAAGACAGTTTAATGGGACAGAAAAGAAAAGGAAAATAATAACAAGGACAAAAGAATATATAAAATAAGTGATGCACAATGCAATTGCTCAACATCTGCTGACTGTCGCAGATGGAGTGATTGACTTCACTAGTTAGAGTGAAGTAGTGAAATATTTATTAAGGTGAAACAGTGATTTTACAAAATCAGCAGTGAATGCAATAAAACCAGTAGTAAATGCGGTACTGTTTTACAAGATTTGATGTCAGGGTACACTCTATTATTTACTGCATAGAGGACAGGGTCAGAAAAGCTGTCAGGTAGACCCTCCCGTTGAGTCACGAGGTTCAGAAAGGACCCCCTGGCTTTCTAAACTCCTTCTCAGAGAGGAGTCTGGGT
>JAOXNO010000013.1:3279163-3324905 GCA_028565335.1 Limnodromus scolopaceus
CCTGGCCTTGAACACTTCCAGGGATGGGGCATCCACAGCTTCTCTGGGCAACCTGTTCCAGTGTCTCACCACCTTCATAGTAAAGAATATCTCATAAAAGTCAATATTCTCTCCATATTACATAACAGGTTGCCAGGTAGAGAAACTAGAAGAATAATCTTGATTGCCAGCTCTTGTGCAGAGAGTGGCTCTGTGTTGAAGGACACATTTCCCACACTCAGGAAGGAATATGTCTAGGGCAGAACTTGAACAGCAGCAAGTAATGTGACATGAGGTGGCTGAAGTGGCCACAAAGCTTCACATCCCTAGATGCACTAGTTTCCAAATTACCTGCTGCCTCTGCCAACACCAATCACTTGGATGGATTGAGCTGGCTGCAGACCGGGCTTGCATCCCATAAACTGTCAATGAAGCATATTTCTTCTACATGTCATAGTTAGCTCCCCTCCATCACCACCCGTTAGGGTGTTGGTGTGACCTTTACATTAGGACCTTTCTGAATAAACATTTAATGTGATAACTGTGTTTTGTTGTACACCAAGAATAAAAAACCTGACAAAATTCTGAGGTTTCCTGCCAAGATTCAGTGTGGCAGATTGGGCTCAAAATCACTGCACAAAACCTTTCTCTCCTGTTATGATTCAGCTGCACTTTCACTGTTAGCTGTATCCTATCAGGAATATATTTTATGTGGTATTTGTACAGTAGCATATGCTCAGTCAACAAAAAACTTGTAACAATATGACACAAAGCCTGTCTGAGTGTTGGGACATATTTTGATGCAACTTAATCAACAAATATTTTTCCAATGTCTTCAAAGGGAAATGAAAAAACTTAAACTCATAAAAAAATGGACTTCACTACTAAATGAAGACCACCATCAGTGACACTGAAAAGACATTTGCTAGTTTTTTTTCTAGCATTTATCTTTGAGGAAGAAAAAAGATCTAATTGTCAGTTTTATTTTTTTAAAACTAACTAGTTATAAGTATCCTTCCCCCCCAAAAAAAATTCCATTTCATTTCTAAAACGCTAATTTTAATTTTTATTTTTAAGAATCTGGAGTTAAAACTACATAATTTAATGCTGAAATAGAGCTTTTTTCACAATTTCTGATTCACTACAGAAGGTGAAAATTTGTATTCTAACTTGAAATCAGAAAATAGTTTTCAAAATCTTCAGTGTAGCAACAGAATCTGGTTTTCATCTGGTAACATAGTGATATTTTTTTGAAATATGTAGTGCTGAATATACTGTTGGGCAGGCTGCATGTGAAGAAAAATATTTAAGGTAGTTGAAGCTGCATTTAAAATCATTCAGAAGTCTGAAAACACTAGAAGTATTTGCCTGTGCAACCTTAATTTGCCTTTCTATCTGATGAGCTAAAATTCAGCCATACTTTTTTGACTGCATTAGTACTTTTCTCAGCAGGACAGCAGCCTTATTGGGTTTACTGGTAATTTTCAAACAGGCAGCTCATCAGCATTTGGTTTTACCTTACTTTTGAGATAGCTCTCTGTCTTATTTGCTGAACAGTGTCTTTCCTACTGATTCTGTTCCTGGCTTTAACCTTATGAAGATGATCAGCATAAAGTGCCCAGCCCAAGTTTGCATGACTTCCCTGGGAATCAAGTTCTGTATTTCCTGTTTGGATCCACATTGCTCATTTATTTGAGCAGTTCAACCAGACAACAGCACACAGGTAAGGGAATATGTTCCTACGGGTCGATGCTGACTTGCATCCTGGGACAGGTGTCCTTCTGTAAGGATGCCTCAGAAGCAGAAATCACCTTTTCGGTTTTGATGGCCTTAAGGTGGGTCTGCAACAATATTTAGGCTTTGTCCTAAGAATTATCCTCACCCATTTTTAACCACTGGAACTCCTTTACTCTCAGCTTCACTTTTCTTCAGAATGCCATTCCTTGGTGGTACAAAACATCTTCTGGACCTTTCTTGTGTGTCATTCCAAATTTGCCACTGCCTATGAGCAGCTGAGGTGGATGGCAAGTTGCAGAAGGACTGGAAGTCAGGAATGGGGAACTGTGGGATTGCTAAGGAGGTTTTGCAGTGCTGGACTCCTTCAGGTTCAGATATGGCCATGGGTGGCTGCCAGAAGTGAATGACACGCAGTGAAAGTGCAAATGGTGTGTAAATTCAGGCTTTGAGACTATGCTTAGGTTTATTTGAGCTGTTTGTATAAACTAAGATATTTGTATAAATAACTGTATAAGTTTATTACCACCAGTGGTATAACAACCTTCTGGTTAATGAATTCTGGTTACATTTCTTCCCTGGAAGAGGGAGAATTAGCACCAGCAATATCTCTTTAGTACATGCTAAAAATCCATCTGAAAACACATATAAATTTATTGGCCTCCGGAGCTACTATCTTTGCTGCTTGGTACAGAGCCAAGCTCTTCCTTGTATAGTGTCTCTCTGGATTCCTGAACCTTGGACTCCTGCCTGCAGGGGGTCCTGTCTATGTCCGCGCCACACTTAAATATGGTGATTCCAGAAATGTTCCTCTGGGAGGATGTTTCTCCAACTGCCTCATGGAGAGCACTGAGCCTAGGCTATTCTACAGAAGTTAGCCACCACGATTTTTCCAATAAAATTCGTTGTGTGGTTATGTGAATCCATTTTTTAACGACTTATGACTCTACAAAAATCCCTGTTGTGCTTTGTCACTGTCATGCCTGAGACTCATTCCCCCATGAACCGGCTTATGGCCTTTCCTTGACCTCTGGTGTCTTCTGCTAACACTATGTTACGCCATCCATTGATCTCTCTGGCTCACCGGGTGATGGAGCCAGCAAATTCACCGCACTCATTTTCCATGCCTGAGGCCAGATGAATCCTTATAATTATATGTTATTTACCTGATAAACATTTATAGTCCCAAACATTAGTTATTAACACAGGAGGTGGTTGATATTTGCATTAGAACACTAATTAAACGCTCATTTCCAGTACAGTCATGTGTATTACCCAGAGCACAGAATGAATTATGGAAGTGACACATTTCAGAGAGCAGAAATATTTGCTGGAGGAATATTTCTTCTGAGGCTTCTTCTTCCTATGCCCTGCATGGCAAAACACCCCTGGTTTTTAACAGAAAATCATCTTGTTTATTGCTCTGTGTTTAAAATCATAAAGAATATTTATTTCTGAAACGTAATTGCCTGGAACACTAACACAAAAGCCATTACAAGGCAGAATGATTTTGTTGGAGTGGAATCTATTTGTTTTTTCATAATGTAACTGGGAGCTAAAAATTTGCCAAGGGAGAAAAAAAAAAAGAAAAGAGTGAGAAAACCTATAAGAGAATGGAAACAGAAGGACACCTGTAGGTTTTTTCTCTAATAGAAGTTGAGGAGAGGCAAATATTTAGCAGAGCAGGAGAGAAGAGGCCACAATCATCTGTTCTGTTGGCTAGTTACCCAGGTGTGTGTTTTTACAAGATGATTACTCATGGAGTAAATCTGGATCACACTTACCATTCATTATTTGATTTCCCTCCTCAATTTGATTGCAATATTTGAGTGTGTGCATTTATGCAACTATGCTGACTCTTAGGGGCATTGCTCTGAAAAGGCTTTAGTGGTGTATCTCCTAGGAGATATCTGATGGATATTCTCTGCTGAGCATATATCTGGACCAAACAGCAGGGACTGCAAACTTCTCACCCTTAATTAATTTCCATGGACACTCAGAGAGTCTTAGGAAGTAATGTGACATGGTTGGAAAAGTACTGTATGAGGTCACCAGGTCAAATTCACATCTGTCCTGAAAGGGAAATCAGTCCTGCAAGGCTGATGAAATTTTGAAGAGGTGCAATATGAGCTGCTGGTTATAGTGAGTTCTGTTCTGTTTGCATTGTCAACGTCTTTTTTGGCAGCACTACAATGCACGTTTTCATCGATCTCCTATTTTTAAACAAAAGGCATTGCTTAATCCACACCTCCAGAGTATTTGCAGGAGTGGTGGAGTGTGTGCCTTTTGTGTGTTGTTGTTTGTTTTTTTTTCTGATGTTCCAGAGCATACCTTGTGAACTGGAAACCAATGAACCTTTCTGTATGCTACAAATAAACATTAAAATTTACACCATCAAGTTAAGGAGGTGACAACCTTTCTAGTTAAAAGTGAGCACTATGTTGGACACTCAAAACCCCAGAAGTAGGCAACAGCTTTCAGGTTTTTTTTGGGGAGAACTCAGTACTGAACCCTAATTATTTCATGTTTACATAGCAAAAGTGAAAAACACTGTATCAGCTTGAAAAAAATCAAGGATTTATGAAAGCAATTTATAGTAATCTATTTTACAGTTAAACCAGAGTCCTTCAGTTTCTGCTCTTATTCGTGCCAAATTGTGCTGAAAATTTTTGCTCTCAGAAGTGTGGGAGCTCTCAATATTATTTCATTATACCGATAAAGGTATTTCAAGCAGATAATATTTCCAGGGTGAGATTCAAATCCCAATTAATTTTATTTTTTTTTCTGAGAGAACAAATTCACATTTTACACTGCTTATGTGGGTTAAACATTTTCCCTGAGAAATGGGACAGAGATTTTCAGTACATGGGCTGGCACCATCGAAGGACAATAAAGGGAAACACAATGGCACCAGGTTGTGAATTCTGACCTACTCCCAAAACACCTATTTGAGAAAAGGTGTCTTTTTGTGGCTGGTGGAGGTCTGTGCAAATCTGATAGTCTGCTCAAAGGTTTCCAGAGGGGCCTATTTAAACGAGGCGGTTTGATCTCATTAGCAGCTTGGTACCACCCATACATAGCAAAATTCCTTCTGCAGAGAGTGGCAGAGAACATCACCCTGTATGGATTCCTCTCTACCACTATGTCTCAGTGCAGCTGGGTGCAGCCTATGTAGTAAAACAAAGCGATTAATTACCGACCTTTAGCAATTAACTATAATCAAGAAAAGAAATAGTTTATATATTGGCTGTAGTGAAAGAAAAATGCTATTTTCAATAAGCATAGTCAAATAAAGACATGCCATTTCCTTAGGAACATGTTATGATACTAGACTGCATTTATTAATTATAACTTATTGAAAGAACACCTAATCTCTGACCAAGAGAAGCCAGGGACAATTTTCTATGTCTTGGTGATTGAATGTGTTTGTGCAAGGAAAGCGAAAGCTGGGGAGGTGAACTTACTTAATATTAGCATGAGTAAATAAAATGTTCCTGGTTTATATACCTCATTTTATTTTATAATCATGACTAAAATTAGGTATTGAAAGCTTGCAGCCTAGTCTATACTTTGCCTTGCTTGGAAACTGTGTGGGAATATATCTGTTATTTCAGTTTTGCATTTACATTTCTTTTGCAAGAGTTTCACAGGTCCTCTGTGGATACTAAAACAGGTAGCTGTGCAATAGTGAGGAAGATAGACCACGATGACAAGATTTAGAGGACTTGCCAAGAAGTTCTTCAAAACGGAGAAAGCTGGAAGAAAGGCATTTGTTTTACAGAGGGTGCTAGTGGCTGAGATGAAGATGGGGCCACAACAGCGTAATCAGCATGGACATTGCTTGGATGAGGCTTTGAGAAACCTGGTCTAGTGGGAAGTGTCCCTGCCAATGGCAAGGGGGTTGGAACTAGATGATCTTTAAGGTCCCTTCAAACTCTAACCATTCTATGATCCTATGACATTTTTGTCCCTTAAGTATGTTGTTGTTTTACTTCATTGTAGCACCATCATTTCTTTTTTCTTGCAACCTTCACGATGATTTTCCAACTTACTTCTTTGTACTCTTTTTTCTTTCTCTTTCTGTGCTTCTTTTAGATAGGTTATGGTACCTCTCCATCTGTGCTGACTCAGCAACACGGCAGCTTTTCTGAAATGCTGAACTGGATTGAAATCATTATCAAACCCAAGATTTTTAGGACTGGGGAACTGCCTGATGAGTCATCATATTGAAAGCACTGGTCCATGAAACAATAGCTGGTTGGAAATTAGTGAGCCTATGATAATGTCATGGACCATTCATTAGACTGCGGGGAGTTTAAGAAAATAGGCTTGGAGGACTGTACAATAAACATTATTATAAGCAAACGCCAACTGCCAGGAGGAAGAAACCAACATCAGTGTGGAAAATGGTAAAATTGGAAATGTCATTTTAAGAACTGCAAAACTGACAGGAGGACAAATCATGCCAAAAAAGTAATAAAGCTTAGGCAATCCATTATTTATGTGTGCTGGAAGGGAATATCCTCAATGTCCTTAACAAAATATAAAAGTCTGCTTGTTTTCAATATGTTATTTCCATACTAAACACCCCTCCAGGGCTCTGTGCAACCATACTTTTATGAAGCAATTAATAAAGCTTATTCTTCTTTCTTATTCTTAATTTTCTTCCTCGTTAAGTTTGCTGTAATACTTAACACCTGGGACAATCCAATACTTATCTTCCTGTTTCCACTAAGGTAAGAGGAGTTATTTCCCATTATTCTACCAGGCAATCTGCACCAATTAATGTTTCTCCAGTTGCATCAGTTAATGGGAAAAATCATATTAACCCTTATGACCACTGGATTCAGACCTTCAACAGATAAGTGTCTCTTGCAGTGAGTTAACCACTCAACACTTAACCCACTCAAAGATAATTATTTGTTTTGTGATACCATGAAATTTGCTGGGCGTAGTCCCTACTATGCCTTAATTCCTTCTCTGACAAACTTGGATTGAGTTGCTGTAGGTTGGTAGCTTTAAGTAATAATAAGTAAGTAAATAATTTCAGGCTTTGTCTTATCCTTTCTTAACATTGTCAGCTTCTGCAAAAATGCATGGTATTAAACCTGTGGCCTGGATACGCAAACTACTACTGAAAATGAGAATAAGCCATTTAGATTGGTTATAATAATGACAATACTAATTAATACTTTTTTTTTTAAATATCATAATCAGTAGGCTCAAAGGTTAGTGTTGCCATGGAGAAAGTCTTGACCTTGTTTCCCATGTGGCAATGAACTTCTCTTGAATGATAGGTGAATTCAATCATTGCATCTCAATCAACTGCAGTGAGAGCCTGATGAGTTCAGAGCATTGGTGATCTGTCTTTGAATAACCCATCATCTGGCAGTCACTCACAGTAAGACAAATATCTAATCAGCCCCATCATGTCTCAAACTGATAAAGAAAATGTGTGTAGGTGACTCTTATGAAAAAGTCACTTTCTAGTAAAATGTTCCTTAACATTTTCATTTCCAGTCTTGGCAATGCCAGCTTTTATTCTTGTTATTTTTCTTCTGAATGAGCCATAAATAAAAATTGATCAATCAGACAGTCAAAGACAAAAAGTTTGAAGACATTAAGGCCTTTGAACACTTAGGTTTTAATGCCAGTCGTGCAAGGATCTGTATCTTTTTAAGTCACACAAGCATGTGAAAAACTCACCTTGTGGTCTCTCTTACTTGTTTTTGTCTAAAGAAAGTCCCTGTAATCTCTTGGTCACAGCTATAATGGAAACAGATGCACTGTGAGTCCTGAGCACCAGAAAGTAAATAAAATAGATACCTCCTTAGCCGCCCTGGTTCAGATTTATTTGAATGAATATAAACCAGTATGCTTCCGTTATTCTTAATTAAGCAATCTATGAAATCTGAACAGCTAAGGAGAGAGGAACAGTGCTGCCAGGGTTAAGAAACAGGAACAGTTTATTTTGCTAATATATAGCTTATTGTATTCATACTTCAGTTTAAGGCACAAATCTATTCTGAACTTACCTTAAAGTTCACTTGCTTAGATGCTTGAGAACAGTAGTGAAATAAACTAATTAAAAAGCTGACATAACTGACAGGTCCCTGTTAACTCAGCCCTCCCAAACCTATGCAAAAACAATTACAGTATGCAAATGCTGATGATCCACCTTAATGCTATTCCGTATTAAATGTCAGAGAATGAAAAATGAATTGGATTATCATAGTTTCCTTATTCGTATTATGATGATGTTCTAAAGATATATCAAAATGTCACTTTTCCGAGCTTATGGACAAAGCAATTGACCCACTTCATCACTGCAGGTAACAAAGAGTCTGTTTCTGTGGACAAGAAAATTAATTAATTAATTGTTTTATTATGTATTTCAGAAATTTTCTGAAATTTGCTTATCTTCTATTGCATTTATGAGAGAGGCATATCAAAATTTAAAGCCTTCGAAATATGTAAAATCTGAGAATTTTTCATTTTACCATGAGCTGAGATTTTCCTCAGCATTGCAGAGGACAAAATGTGTGAATATTATCATACTGTATCATTACAAATTGCTTTTCTAGGCAATTAGCATGTTAGCGGGAAGACAATGGGTAGCTACTGTCAGTATCTTGCAGTCATGAAAATGAAGACACAAATACTCCATTGTGTTTTTATAACTAAAAAGAATTACCAGAAAATATTGCAAAAATATGGTGTGCTGGTGTCCACAGGAAAGGCAAAAATCAAGTCCCAAACCCAAAAGCTGGCATAAGACAAAACTGACCAGAAATCATACACGCTTGTATGTAAACATAAAAAACTTGAATAAGAAACACCAAACCCAAAAAACCCACAACCAACTTGTCAATTTTGTTTACTCCTTCAGCTTTATAAAATTTCTTAATCAGTGAGTGTCCTTCCAGAGGCCTGAGCTCATATCAAACAGCTCCGATCTCACTTTTTCATTTTTTGAAAGAGGTAAAACTAAATAAACAGATTTTCTTGTGCCTCTCCTAAAAGCTTAAAACCATGTCAAACAAAAAATAAGGATTTTAAAAATTTATTTAGTTTTACAGTTTATTCCTCTGCCTTATCATTGGTTGTTTGACACAGATGGTTACAAGCAAAGGTCTAAAGAGAATTTTAATTCCTTGGGAAAAAAAAATAATTAAAAAAAAAGGTATCCTGATCCTGCAAGGAGGGTTTTTTTGAGGATGATGGATTCTGCCTTAGTATTTCTGATTCAGTAAGGTTTCTAATTTGTTACAGCAAGGATTTGGACCTGGAGAGCTTGAGGAAGAGAAATGGAGAGGGGGGAATAAATGAGAGATAAAATAGAGAGAACTGTTTTTGTCCCAAATTCATTGGAATTCCAGTCTTGGGGACTGGTAAGAAAGAGCAAGGCTCACAACATCAATGCCTAAATTAGAAGATTAACATTAGATTTATCCAGTCAAGTTTACAGGTTTTTCTATGACTCATCCAGTGTTGCAGTCATTTTTTCCCCTTTTTTCTTCTTTTTTTTTTCCCTTAGACAAATGCTACTCAATCAGTTCTTATCCTGAGGGACTTAAAAATAAATATTTATTATTGTATTACTAACCCAATGTATTCTCTACAGCTATAAAGCTCTAAAATGTGGGACAGCTCATGGAAAAGAAGAAGACGTTTGTATGTATTTATTTTGGGGGACAATTGCCTTGGTACCTCCGGTATCCAAGTACATGGTACGTTGTATAAGAGACTACAGTTATTTCATAGAATCATAGAATGGTTTGGGTTGGAAGGGACCTTAAAGATCATCAAGTTCCAACCCCCTGCCATGGGCAGGAACACCTTCCACTAGACCAGGTTGCTCAAAGCCCCATCCAGCCTGGCCTTGAACCCCTCCAGGGATGGGGTATCCACAACTTATCTGGCCAATCTGTTCCCGTGTCTGACCACCTTCATATCCTGATATCTAATGTAAATCTTCTCTCTTCTAGTTTGAAACCATTACCTCTTGTCCTATTACTACATACCCTTGTAAGAAGTCCCTCTCCAGCTTTCTTGTAGGCCCCCTTCAGGTACTGGAAAGCTGGTATGAGGCCTCCTCGGATCTTTCAATCTTGTATGAAGCAGTATTAACCTTCTACGAAGATACAATTCAATCCAGGGCAATAGCTCTTCCTCCAAGAAGGGGGTAGTAACTTGGAAGAGAAGAAGACCAAACTAAAAAGATTCAGTCAAGCTTCTTGAGGTCACATCTGTAAAGCGCGCGCAAGCCTTCAGCACTGGTCTAGGTGATACCACCAGGGCTAGGAGTAACCAGCACTCTGGGTAGGTTACCATCCCTACATGCACATTCACAGCATCCCAGCAGGACAAACAGTGTAGACCACTTGTACCAAACCTAATGCGTAGAAACGCTTGTCTCCAGAGCTAACATGTGGAAAGTCTTGTCTCCTACACGCACATGCAGTGATTAATGCTGTTACTTAACTCAGGTACATTTTTTCCAAATTCCCTTTTCACGTTCTTTAACTTGTGGTAATAGTCCTGTTGAATCCTTTAAAGAAAATTCTCTATTTAGACCAGTACATTCTTTAAAATGCTGCCTGAGTCTATCTACGGTGTATGGATACGTCCAGATCACATACGACCCGTTTGGGAAACACGCGAGAATGAAACTTGAACCGAAGAGAGGAAAACAGTATGTTTTCAAATATTTTTCAGTTCTTTCCTTCATTTGCCATGAGAACAGGAGACGCAGTTTTAGAGCTGTTGACATCTTTTCTTCACTGAGTCTCTTCATTTAATGAATGCCAAACGTGTCAATTGGAAAGGCTGCCATATGAGATCTTTCAAAGTGAGAACTGAGTCAGGGCAATCGAGAAACGGGAGCATCAGTCAAGGAAACTGGTTATTTGAACAAGTTTCCCAGAGATTCTTTTTTCGGTTCATTTATTTGTTTTAAAAACATACAACATTACCAAATCCCAAGCTGAGCCCCGGGAAAAATAAATAAACAAGCAAACAAACAAACAAACCCCAAATAAATAAAAAGAATGCATTTCCCTAGAGAAAGAATCAACAAAACCTCTGTTCTGCCAATCCCTAAATGCAATAGTCTAATGGGGAAAAAAATGAAGAGAAAAAGTTAGGTTTGACACAAATAATAGGCTGGAAAGACAGGGAGACAAATCAGGTGTGCTTACCTGGGCAATACTAATCCTTCATGAAGCTCTGTGGATTTATTAGAGCGCTACGGGATGTCAGTAGTCTGTCAATGTGGAGAACAACTGTACTTCAACATGTGGCGTCCCTCAGAAAGAAATAATTTGCAACTGGTTGTGTGCACTACAAAAGCAAGAGTAGGTAAAAATTAAGCTCTGTCCAGAGAGAACGGGGGCATAACACCTGCCAGTTTCCCTGTACTGATTTAATAATCAGCTTTTCCCTACTCGTATATAAAATAACTTTTAG
Organism: Limnodromus scolopaceus; assembly: GCA_028565335.1. Classification (NCBI taxonomy): domain Eukaryota; kingdom Metazoa; phylum Chordata; class Aves; order Charadriiformes; family Scolopacidae; genus Limnodromus; species Limnodromus scolopaceus. Next base: position 3,290,345 of record JAOXNO010000013.1, read on the forward strand.
AGGAAGATTACAACTGCCTAAGCAAGATGCCAGAGTAAATTGAAAACTATATAAAATAATTGGAGGCTTTGAAAAGGGTACCTGTAGTGCTTCTCTGCCCCCTAATTTCCCCCAGCTCCAGTTAACCACAGGCAAGGCCAGCTCAGGTCTTGCCCCACTCCTGTCCATAGGGCGAGATTTACCTCAGATGACTCCAGCCACCAGATAGTTGGTAAGGAGCCTGAGACACTCCTCTGGTCAGAGGAGAGGACATGAGTCATTGCCATCAGATGAGATGAAGCATCTTCTTCAGGCTGCTATACTTTCCTTCTGGGAGGGACATCTCAAATACCAACTTTTAAATGATTAGAGTTAAATGCCATGAAGCACAGATCCAATTACTCGTCCAAAATCCAAAGAGGGTTGGGACCAGTGTGGTGCCTTAAATACAGCCTCTTGATAAGTGATACTGTTGTTGCATGGCTTTCACCTCCACATCAGTACCCTAGCTCAAAAGCAGAGCTACGGACTGCGGTCTCAGGCACTTATAGATCCCTAAGTTCAGAAGATCCATTATATTTGAAGAAGTGAAGGAAAACCTGCTCCGATTATTTTTTTGTTGTTTGCTTTTCACATGAGAATGGCAAACTTGTATTTGCTTGTCACCTATCCTCAACTTCCAAGGCTTTGAAGGTATTTTGCTCCCAACAAAAAAAGAAAGTTGATTCTCTTTTGGACAGAGAACATGTGGAAGTAATTTAAGTTCCAAAAATGACTGTTTTGGGAAACTCTGAGATTAATAAAATGCGAATAGGCTGCTTCCAAATCTTGACTGTAGCATCATGTTCTATCACTTTTTATGTGGAAAACACTGATTTTAACTGACTTATCTGATCTGTGGGCACTGGCTCTAGGCGTTTCCTGTCATCTAACCTTAAACCACTAACAGTTATCTCTCTGATCAGTGGAGACCCTTTCATCCTTCTGCAGGATAGATGTCCAGGAGGAGTCAGTGCCTAGAGTTGCCTGCCTATGCCATTTTGAACAAAGGTGGAAGTGTACTGCTGATTACTACTGGGATCTTATGAAATTTTGCAAACGAAAAACACATCACCAATATTTTTTTAAAGAAAAAGAGCAAAAAAAATTTCCTGCTATTCAATGGGGATTAATAATTTTCTTTTAGGAAGTTATCAATTTTAGAAAAATAAGGAATAATTAAAAAATTTGTCAGATAAATAAATGTAGTATGGCCAACATTTCTACTGGGAGAGAAATTTCATTTTCCGTATTTTCCAGTTGTAAGATTTACATAATATTTACAATATGTCATGTCCAGCTGGTGGAGAATTGAACTCGACTGATTTCACATTCAAGACAGGCTAAAAATCTTTTACCACTGCCTTTGTCTATTTTGGATTGGGTGACCAAAACTAAAAGTTTTCCTATTTGAATACCGACATCCTAATTAAAGCAAAATGAAGCCATCTACTATTTGTATATTTTACAGAGATGTTAAAAAACCCACCATAAAACCACCCACTTATCTGCAGGACACTTCTTGCTCATTAGGTTTTATCAATTTTCCTGGACATACTAAGTGTCCACAGAGACTCTTCAAGATTAAATTCTCTTTTTATTTAGGGATTCAGAGTAAATAATTAAATCCTGTAAGCATGTTTTCAATTAAAATGATTAGCATCCAGCTAAAATTCAGAGAAGGCAGATGGAATATTCGCACCAGACTAAACATTTAACAGAGGAGAGTTAAAGTTTAGTAATTTAAGTTGCTAATTCAAAGCCCAGTGAAGGTCCTGAAAGCTCCCCAGTTGTCTCAGTAGCATACATACAGGGTATAAAGTGTTTGCTAGCATGTTGTCAGGACTGCAGACTGATGTAAATCAACACACTGAGCTAAAGTGTTTTCTGGGTTAGTTTCAGCTTTCTCAAATGTCAGTAAGTGGGAGAATTTCAGTCATTCTGACTGATGGTCTTTTCTTTTAACGTATAGATGTCTTAATATGTTGTTGCCAGTTGCCAGTTTCCAAGAAGTACAGTGCAACATGAGTAGCTTTGATTTAGTCATCAGGGATATTTGTAGGGTGAAGTTTATCAAAGTAATGGACAGTTACCAAATGTGACTGTAGACAGCAATTGTCTGCAATGGGACAACTGTCTTACTTAATTCTGGACCATGCTTTACTTAATCTCCTTTAGACATTTACTACAGAGTAAGTGTAACCACAGTCCCCAGCTCAATGGCTGGATCGACATTGACTGCACAGAGAGGCTAAGACCACTCTAAGGTGGGGATGTCCACACTGTGGATGTCAAACTTCCATATGTGTCCATACTGGTCTGACAGAGAGGCTTTTGGAGAACCTTTCCACACATACTGCATCTATCTCACAACCTACCTTTAGACAACCCACGGGCTGCCTGCACCCATGCAGCTGTCTGCCAGCATGTGCAGCACATAAGCATAGACTAAAGTGCAATGTTTAAGGTCATCCTCAACACCTAGAAAGGAATTAAAAAAAAAATCTGGAGCTAATTTCAGAGTGCAGTGATGTTTTAGTCCAGGGAAGGTGTCACAAAACAAAAGTCACTGAAAACTTGGCTTGGGGGTAGACTGTTTTCTGCTGAGGCGGGTTGTTACTGCCACGGTGAAGAAGAGACAGAAACCGTTGGTTTAAATCTAAGGTGAGATTCATCTGTGTCGTCATCAGAGCCCTAAATATTAGATGTTTATTGGATGCTGTCACCTTAGTGCCCTTAATCAATCCAAAGAAACAGGAACTAGGAGTATGAAATTGTCTCCAACAGGCAACTTGTCTCCTGCTGGGATTGCGTAGATCATGCTCCGGAGGGATCTAACGTTCACCTCTGATGACAAAGGAACCCTAGGGAGATGCCAAAGTGCGGGCAGATGACTCCTTCCTTGAATTTACATTGCCCACCAGCACAGAAAGAATGTTACTTCAGCAATGGCTCCCTCCCTTCCTCCCCAGCCCTCTCAGTCACCAGCAAAATGCCGTGTACACCAGCAGAGCTCATTTTCCCATGACGGAGTGGAAATTCAGCGTGGCTCATTAACAATATACGTCAAAAAATAGATAAGGTTAGTATCAGCCCTAGATAGCAATTAAAATATGACAGTTCCTAGGAAATAGCACGGGCTGCACCAGAGTCATTGACCTTTTTCTTGCCCAGCAAATACTCATCCGTGCGTGAGACATTTGGGGCTTCACCCCAGGGAGTCCTCAACTCCTGGCTTTGCAGGCAGAGGAAGGCACTTTAACCATGTTCATTGGAGTGACACCTTTCTGAGGACTACATGGTGACCTTCCCACACCTGCAAAGGCTTTCTATTCAAAATGCAAACACTTCACCTCTCTGAGAAACCGTGGGGCAACAGACCGGCCTGCTGAAAATAAATGTGTGGACACATTCCTGTATTCCCTTCTTTACACAAAGAGAAGACAAGAGCTATGTTGCTTCTGGGGGATGTTTTTATGATGAGCAGTGGTTGATGAGTCAGATATAGTGAATAAAAGATTAGCTTATCCTATAGCTTTAGTTCTGTTAAATTCAGCCTTCTGAAAAAGGTGTCTCAGTGCATGGTGTCTCAGTGACTAGTTTTACACCCAACCTCATCTGACTAACATGGTCTTGGCTGCCTAATGTGATGACAGAGGCTTTTTTTCCTTAAATATCGATCTGACATGAATAGCAAGTGGAATGCGGGCTCCGTTCGTCCGTGCAGTCACAGCACCGTATAAAACTTTCCTCTGCCACATGTGTAACATTTTTCTTGTTTCTTTCTTTCAGAAATGTGAGGGCAGCCTAGAAGGAATAAGACCAACGTGCTCTTGACGTGCCTGCCTGATTAAGCTTCTGCTTTTTTGTTATATTTCACGGTAAAGTCTGTTTTTCTGATTGACCATCTCTACTGAAAAAGGCAAATATAATGTCCATCAATTTTTTACAGTTTAAAAAATTGTTGTCATTACACTATGAAACTTTTGGGGCTGCATTAGTTAACTTTAGTAATTAAAATGTCTCTAAATTGCCTTCTTTCCAACCAGGAAGAGAACACTTAAGAAGAGTCAATATTTTCTTAACCCTGATGATCACATTTCTTCTAACCTTATTATATCATTGTTATCCCATTTTTAATGAACTGGATATAATAGGAGTAAGTTTAGCCAGAGGTTGGCTCTTCATTCTGCCTGACTGATTTTATGTACCTGATTATATTTTGCTTCAAATCAGTTCAACACCATTGTAACTCATCCAACCAGAGAAGTAAGTCTTGATTTTTCTCTTTCACCAATAAAAAACAAATTGGTTTAAAGGCTTCTGGGACATAACTCAAAACCCTGAGTTTTTATGTCCTGACATCTGTGGTGTTTTAGTGACTGATTAAATATCATAGCCTAATTACAAATTTGCATGCAGTACCGAAAATACAGGGGCAAATTCAGATCATTTTAAACAAGGCTCACAGAGGATGTTAACTATCATTTTAATTTTGGCTTGTAAAATGTTTTATGAATGTTAGGCTTTTGTAGCATTGTTTACATTTGAGAATTGCCTGGATTTAAGAGTGAAATAGTGAAACTGAAAAACAAGCACTGATACTATTTTTAAATCCCCAAAGGCCATTTCTTGTCTCTGTGAGTCCTTGTTATCGTAGCAATGACATTATCTGATTGAAAGCATTCGGTGGGCTTATGAAAAGTGCCACCAGCCAAACCCAGACAAAGCCTGTTGCTACACATTTCAGGTTAAAATTACAGCTGTAAATCCATGGCTCCCCTTCCCTCTTGTTTGCAAAAGAAACCAGGGAAACAAATGGAATCAAAAAACTGCTTTTACATTTTTCCTTCTAAAATAAAACCCATAAAAAATCTGACGTTCGCAAATAAAAAAGAGAAAACACTAAGTTTCATGTTTATTTTTATCTCTTTTCTGTCTACATATATCTGCATACATCTAGTTTGTAATATATATTATCTATATGTACCTATATATTGATAAATAGCTCTCTCAGTATATATCAGTTATTCACATAATTACATACAAATATGAATAATTTGTTCTTCTACCATGTTTTTCAAAATTTTCAGTTATTCCCCTGAAATAAAGGAAGAACGTAATCCATAACTTAAATGTCATATAATTCTTTATTTTGATATTATATGTTAGCATTATTAATTAAAATACTGATTAGTAAATTATTTATCTGATGTTATTTAACTTCAGGAAATATGTCTGTATGTCTGAGTCAGGTGTTTGGTTTTGGGTTGTTTTTTTTTTCATTTTGGTATGAGGACTGTTTTTTCTTATGTTACAGAAGAAAAGAAAAATAGTATCATAGGATCATAGAATTATAGAATTGTCTAGGTTGGAAGGGACCTTTCAGATCACCCAGTCTATCCATTAACCTAACGCTGCTAAAACCACCACTAAACCATGTCCCTCAGCACCACGTCTACCCACCTTTCAAATACCTGCAGGGACTCCATCACTTCCCCGGGCAGCCTGTTCCAGTGTTTGATAACTCTTTCTGTGAAGAAATTTCTCTGAATATCCAGTCTAAACCTCTCCTGGCATAACTTGAGGCCATTTCCTCTTGTCCTATCACCTGTTACTTGGGAAAATGCCAGTATTTTATTTTATTAATTATACACAAAAGCTGTGGAAATTTCAAGTGATTTAACCCACAGGAATGCAAACTGACAAATATTGTATTAGATACAGGTCTAGAACTGTCTCAGGGATGAAATCATCTGGTTTCTCTCCGTGGCTTTGCTTTTCATCTGGTGGGTCACCTTGAGGAAAAGACTTAATTCCCTTGTGGCTCTTCATCTTAAGACAATTTTTCTCAGAACATCTAATTTTTACACAATTCATGCTTTGGGACAAGAACTGTCTCTTAATTTATGGTTATACAGCACTTAGCACAAGTGAAGCTAATAAATAATAATGGGACATACCCTCAATATAGGGAAAATGCACGTTGGCTCCGAGATGACTGCGTATGGAGGAAAAAAGCTAATTGTTCCCAGGTTTCTAACTTGGGCATTGATCAGGATATATTTTTGGGCTGCTCCCATAAACAGTTCAGAACAATCACTCAGGGGTCTGCCCTTCGCATTAGCTTCAAAATAAATACAGGCTGTTAATGTCACCCTAAGCTTTCTGTGGAAGATTGAATAATGAATTATCTGCCTTCAAGCATGCTGTGAGAAGCTGCTTAAGGCATCTGAATTGCAAAGTCATTCTTGACCTGTGTTCCATCCCTGTCCTGAGGTTCTCTGTGTGATGAGGTGAAGGAGCATTAGACACCAGTTTTCTTAATAAATCATCCTCTGTCAAAAAATCAGCTGAGAAGTTCTTGCAAATAATCACAGAAGTCACTTAATTTCTAACAAGTGCAACAAGTTACTCCCCATTGCAGTGGGATTCACCAGTTTTGCAAGAAACTTTCTTTTTCCTGATTTCGGTACAATTTTAAGGAAATCCCACATTTCATGTGGTTTTTTTGTTTCTGGGTTTTTTTATGTTTTTTTTTTTGTTTCTTTTGGTTTTGTTTGTTTGTTGGTTTGGTTTTTTTTTGAGAAAACTAGGCACTTATTTTCTTAAAAGCTAGGCTAAACAACTTTTTACAGTCTGGTAGCACCTAAAGAACCTGGCCAGAGCTGGTGATCTTGGCCCTAAACAAGGTCTTCAACAAACACAGCAAAGGCAAGGCTGCCTTCAGGAGCTTTTAATTCAAGTGGATAAGGCAGAGCAAGATGAGGTTGAAATGAAAGGTGGAGCAAGGTCACCTGGATTGAGATTCAGCCACTTACACTTAAAGATGGGACTCAGCTAAGTCCCTGTGTTTGAACCAAGTACCCCAGTGGCCACTATTGTCAATCAAGGTCAAGATCAAGGCTGTACAGTGATGGAGAAAATGAGTGACTGACCAAATACTGGCCTTTGCTGTAGATTGAACTGAATGGTTCTTTGTATCTTGCTGATAGCATCAGTTAGATCTCTGATGCCTGTGATGGGGGATTACTGATCAGGCTCCCCTGCAAAAGCCCATATGCAGACACTTGCATTTAAATATCTGAATCTGAATTCCTTCAATGGCTCCATCTCAAAGGCAGCTTTAGACCTATATGAGAATTCCTGATCTAGAAAATGCTCTTCAGTTTTGCATTAGTATGTCTATGCTTTGTAGAGAGACAAGTTAGATAATTCAGTAAGTCTTTTCTACCCCTTCACTTAGACCTAGGGATGCACTTTGCTTGTGTCTTCTGGAATTTTCAGTCTCCAACTTTTCCTGGTAACAGAATTTTTTATTTAATTTTATTTTCAGAGCAAATTCCATGGCATCATAAGCAGAACACAATAGAATTAACAGAAGGTGTCTATAACAGTATTTATAGTAAGGAAATGATTACTCATTCAAAAAAGTCATTAACATTATGAACGTTACTGGGCATAGCAGTGTTTTGAGTGAGCTTTGTATGCAAAGTGCCACCATAAAAAGAATTTTTTTGTTTCTGTCCGTATTACAAGGAAGAAATAAATTTCTGACTGTGACACATCCTTCTGTGCAATGCTGCTTTGGATTTAATCCCATCAAACCTTCATGTATTTTGACAGGTCTGACACAGTTAAGCACAAGCATGGTTTGAAGAGTTTCACACTAAAAAGAAATTTAATTAGAAGCTACTATAAGGTAAGAATACTCTCCGATGATGGATCGAGGTAGTAAGGCTGCCGACAAGTTGACGCGTAAAGATCTCACTTCTATTTTAAAAATAAATGTGCTAACTTCTAAATATCATTTCTTAATCATTTGAACTACACAGCCCTTTGTATGCTTAATAGCATGTAAAATGCAATAAAAATGCCACCCAGAGAAAGCAGATGCCTCTCAGCACATTGTAATGACAGCATCAGCTGTTTATGGTCCGTGAGTCTTCTGCGGGCAAGTGGCAAAAGATTATTTCTTTAAAATTAATAAAAAAGCTCAATTAGATCTTAACTGAGCCTATTATGGTCTCCCTTTGGGGACAAAGCTTCACATTTACAATAGAGACAAAGCAGAGATATAATGCCTGGCTTCGTTCTCCCCTACCTGCTAATTTATGTACAAGAATATATTTTAACAATGATGTATCTGGTGCTTTTATTCTATTAGCATCCTCTGGCTGTACGCTTCTGGGCTTCAGTGATTCTCAAACCTGGCAATAACCACTTCTGCATGAAATGCAGAATATTTTGTTTACTCTTTAGTAGGGGAAAAAATATAATTAAGTCTTGTGTTTATTGCCAAGACACTTGGGAAGGTGGATTTATTATCTCCTTTTTCTTCACGACCTCCTACCAGCTGCAATCCTGTGAAAGACTCAATCATCTTTCTGGATAGTGTCTAGTCTTCAAAGACACTGCAGAAAAGATGTTCTTTTCTAGAGGAGCTTGCATTAAAATGGTGGACATATGATGTATATGAGAAATGGCATAAGTAGAGAAGTATTTTGAGCTAAGTCTACTGTCCCGAGCTTAGGTTCTTCAGAAAAAATATATATCTTGGAAATTCAGACATTTGTATTTCTGATTCTTTTCTCAAGCTGCACAGTCATAATTGGTTTGAAAGAGAACAGAAGCCATAAAAGGGTTTGAAATTATTCGGAAAATGGAAACATCAGGAATAAGGGATAAAGCCAGGCAAGAGGGAAAAAGGTTTTTATTTAGAGGCAGTTGGAGAGCAGTCCTCTTCTTCCTCCATTGTCTCTCAGTTTAGCAGTTATAAAATGTACTCTTCAAACTCGGCCAATTTCTGAGGTTTCTAGTTCACTCTAGGTAGGATTTATTTGTTCTAATTTAGACATCTGAAAACTGCATATGTAAGTATAAGTAGTCACCAAAGGTGCTCTCTTATAAACTGAATAACAGGCAAAATGGGTTGAATCTCTTTATTAGATGACATGACAATGAAAATAAAACCTGTAGCTATCTTAAATTTAGATGGGTAAGGTTAGGTGAGATGAATCCCACCCTCACTGTTCAGACACAGCTCTTTTCCCTGAGTCTTGCCTTCCCCTGTAGACTCTTATCCAGGAACAGGGAAGATCCAGGATTGGCTTAGCTTTCAAAACGAGCCAAGAGAAGGCATTTTCAGCCCAATATAACTAAGGGAAAAAGAGAGTGACTGTAAGGAAACAAAGAAAAAAAAAAAAAAAGAAACCCCAGCAATCTCTTCACGAGATGACCTGTTAAATCTCCTTTGGGAAGTGTAAAGTGCCATAGTGTAATATGTTTAGATACTATTATTTTAAAAAACATCACCATAGGAAATTAATTATATGGAATATCCATTCAATGGTTAGACCTATAACAAGCCATATATACAGACAGAAACAGAGCACTGAAAAAGCTCTGCATGGAAATCTGCATTTATTTAAAGGATTTGTTGATGTTAAGACCAGAAAAGATCATCACAATCTTCGGTTTTGATCCAGAGCAGACTATATTCACTCACTTACAGATGAAGAGGAGTTTACATTTTTAAAGAGAAATCTGAGTCCATCTGATATATGGCAAACAACACAGGAATCATCCATTTTATTCTTTCCTTTTAATTTCTGCTTCTAAGTCTGTGTGCTATATGTTCTTTCAAACTTTGTGAGGTGCAAGCTTTGCAGTTTTGCTTTTGCTTGGCATAAAATCTAGCATCAGTCTGGTGCCACTGAGAATTCTGTTGTTCATCAAAGTCCTCAGCTGCTACGACTTCATACTTGTGTATGTAAACTAGCATACGCCTGCAAAACATTCGCTATTAATTTAATCTTGATTTTTCTGATAAGAAACCGGTAACTATCTGAATTGTATATGAATGGATCAAAAGACTTGGGATTTGTAATACTTATCCTATATATTGAGTAACAGTTTTGTTTGCTCTATTGCAAGAAATGCCTCCTCACAGAGTTATAGCTATACTAGTGAATTAAACAGAGGAAAGGAATATTTCAAGGAACTGTAACTTTATTAGTATATTTGTAAACTTTTAATATTGTCTCCAGTGTGAGCAACCACCCTTCAGGGCCAGGAGCCTCCAGCAGCACTCCCCAAAACCAATCGTGGCCGTGGTTCAGAAGTTCCAGCACTACAGGAGTCATTACCAACAGGCAGTATGTATTTTGCATTGGTGTTTTGATTGTTGAAAGAGTTCAGTTATAAAGAGAAGGGCTTCTGTGTAATGCTTGGCCTAAGAACCAGAAAACAGGCCCTGGTCTTGCTTAGTTTACTAGGACAGATGTAGCCGTAATATACTAGAAGAGGTTCAACCAGATAGACCTTCTTTCTGGGATTTTGGGTAATTGTGCAACTAGAGTGTATTTAAGCCACAAATTTCTTGCCATGGGTCTTCTTAAATGTGTATGTTGGTGAAGACTTCTCTATATTCTGTTAAATCATAAATTTTCATTCCTGGTAAAAGGCTTAACAAATCAGTAAGGCCAATAGAATAAATCTGCCCTATCTGGAAAGCATGTAATCCAGTTTTGCAGGGGCTATCACCTCTACAAACACCATCATTGGCATTGTTTCTCTATGTATACTGCCTCAGTATACATAAAACTGAATCGACTGGCAGGTTCCTATCATGCCAGGTGCCCTGTGCCTGTTCCCTGAAGAACTAACCATTCATAGAAATGGTTAGTTAGGTAGTACAAAATATCGTAGAAACTAACTCTCTGTTTTCAGTTTAAGGAGGAGAAATGAGGCCAATAGGGATTAAATATTTGTCCAGTGGAGACTGGAACAATAGTTTGTTAGTTTGATTGACAGTTAATTATTGACAGGTATTAAGTAATTTTAGTGTAACTTATTGCTTCCTCATGTTGCTGTCAAGGCACAATTGCTGTAGGGAAACAGACAAGAATCTGCAACATGGGTTAATGATTAATCCTGGGTCTCACATAAATTTAGATTTTATTGTTCTTTTATTGCCATATTCACAACAGCTGTTCTATGAAAGCATATGAACTGAACCAGTGCCCTTTCTGCATACCTGTGGGAAGCTGCAATGGCACAGTTTGCACCCCCATAGCTTCCCCCCATACCTGCCCACCTCATTCCTACTGCCTGTTGGCTCCGAACTATGCGTGGGTAGCACAAGAGTGCAGGAGAGAAAACAAAGATCGAATCTGTACTAAAGCCTTTCCAGCACATTAGTGACACGGGCACTTTGGGGTCACTATTCAAGCCTGAGTACTGATCCTTGATCGTTTTCGGAGCTGGTTGAAACCAAGACTATTTACCCCATTCTAACATATGTGTATATAACAGGAGAGATAACTCCTCCTCCTTTGGAGATGCCATCTGTCTATGCTGACTGTAAACTGCACCCAGACATCCAGCTTACATGATAAAACATGATAATTCTAAATGGATATTCTAAATGGATATTCCAGGTTTGCAGTTTGTATTCCATTCTCTTCCATACTCTCAGCACTTCATGATCTTTTAATTTTTGCTGTACAATAATCTAGTCCTCCTGTGGAGTGGCAGCTGGGAATATACATCCCAGGTATCTTGCCAGGCCCAGGCAGAAGGCCAAACTGGCCGATCTGTGCAGAAAAAGAGAAGCTCCCTCAGAGACCAAATGAGAAGAGACACCAAATCTAACCCCGGCTCAACTGGAGGAGCCTCTGTTTTGGTTGACTGGAGAGACACAGGAAAAAAACTGAGTTCAAACCCTGATGTTTAGGCGTGTGAAAAGTGCTGAAATGAATATGAGTTTTATAGTATTGTGAAAGTGTATATATGCCTTTTAATTATTTGATCCAATGTCACAAATTAACCACAGGACTCTCCTATTATTTTCTAAATGAGAACATGAATACAATTTTAAGCTTGTGCTGGTTAATTTTTTCTCTACTTTTTTTTTTTTCCCCTTTGGAACTGAATCCTTTTGAATTTCATATTTAACAGCATTAAAATGCTACTTGTCATATATATATATCGCTATAATAATAGGGTAAGCAGGGCTTATTAAAAGATCCCTGAGAAGTAGATAGGCTGACACTTTGTTTCCAATAACATATATAATAACCCTTCTGTAAACTTTCAGCTAAAGATATAGTAAGATTAACTGTGAAAAAAAAAGTTTTTCAGAAAAGTCCAAACTTATGTGCATGCATTTTTTTCTGGCAGCAAGCTGTCCCCTCTTTAACCTAGCTGCAGTAAAATGCTCTTGAGTTGCAGCATGTGAGCTCTGCCATCTTAGGTGGCTCCTGGATTATTGATTGTCCAATGTCAATGTATGGTCCCCTGCCCAAAAACTGAAAGAAAAACATTGTCTGCTTCCAAGAGAAACACATTTCCGCTTTGAGAAGACATACAAAAGGAGACATTTTTCGACTTTCATAAGCTACCTCGGGTGAGGTCAGGAACCGACAGAAGCAGTGAAAAAGGAATGCACCTGTGTTGGAAAAGGATGTTGACACTGTGCTGCTTAAAGGACTTAAGATATAACAAGACAAAAGAGGATTGTCTGCAGCAAACCTTTGTGAAATAAGGGCAATCAAACACCCTACACTGAGCACAGGTAGTTGTTGGCTTCTCAGCTGGGTTTAGCGTGGAGCTAAGCCACCCCAGGGCCAAGGCTAGAAGGTGAAGCTGAAACTCTGAAGGATGTTCATAATCTCTGCCTTTGGACAACCAATAGGGACCCCCTGTTAATTAAAGAGACATTACAGGCCCGTCCAGAACCTGAGGTTTTGGTGTTGGGTTTTTTTTTTTATCTAAATAAATACCATAATCTGCCTCATCTTTCCAGAAACAATGCAGGAAGTCCAGGCTTCTGTCCTAAATCAAGGGCAAGGATGACCTCACCCTGTGTCGCTCATGAGCTTCAATCTCTTTTCCAGGGCTTCTGTTGGTGCCCCTTGGAAAGGGATGAGCAGAGAATGGAAGCATTTGCTGCACTGAGGAGCTGGGAGTGTCATTTTCTGTAAGGATTGTTTATGAATTTTTGCAAATGATAGTGAAAGGAGGAGGACAGTAGGAGAGGCAGCCTGATAACTGCCTCTTAGCTGAAGAATCACCTGGACATAGACTTAGTTTCATTGCTGGCTACTCTCTTCACATACTTCATTTGCTCATGGCTGCTCACTCAGCAGCACACAACAGAACTGGGACATGTACTAATCTATGGCTGTCCACTCCTCAGACGCATTTTTGAATTCCACACATCAAGGTTGGCCTTTTGCTGAGGTCTAACCCATCAGCTAGGACACAAAAAATAGAAATGCTCGAGGCAGGGGAAACTGGAGAACACCTGCCTCCTCTGTGGTGTCTAGATGCTAAATCAAACTGGGTAAGCATGCATTGAATTGTCCTTCTGAATTTTGGGTCCTTAGATCCCCTGCTGTAACATTTAAGGCATCCAAGCAGATTGCTGAGTGCTTTCTTCTGTCTAGTGCAAATGGTGGTATTTCAGCGCTTTTTATCTTACACAGGCCGGGGCATTAATCAGAAGAAAGAAAAAAAGCCATGTCTGATACAAAAGTTAGTCTTTCTGTCCTTCCATGCCCTCCAGTTTTCACTACCATCTTTTGCAGCAGAGGAGCAAGAGAAGAAAGGTGAAAGACCTTAATTTTTTTAACATGAGCAAAGCAACTAATTTTCTCTTACTGTTGTTCTCAGAGATGGATTAATTTTTATTTTTACTAAATTCATTTAAAAAGAGAGAAGTCATCATAAGGCAGAAACCTGGACTGGAGTGTTTCAGCCCACAACAGTTAGTCTTACAAAGCTGTCAGCGATGAAATATAGGCCTATATGAATGGAAGTATTAGGCAGTTGTAACCATGAACTCTGTGACCAGCTCCACCTATGATAAAACAGTAATGCAAATAAAGAAGCCCTATTTCTTCTCTTCAGCTCCACTAATAGTTAATCCTCAAGACTCTTAAACATTTCAAAATACTGAACTAAAAATAGCACGGTTCCTGTAAATTGTTTCAACTGCTGGAAAAGATAAGGCTGTAAGACAAGGGGCAAGTCTCTCACACATGCACAGACTCACACATGTACAGCCGTTTCTTTGAATTAAAAAAAAAAAAGGAAAAAGAAAACCACTGCTACAATGCTGTTTGCTTAATTGGGCTTACGTTGACAGCGACTGTTTGAATTAAGCCCTGCGGGTTCCCAGTTGAATAAAAGCAATGTTTATCATAGTGTTAATAAAAATACTTTTAAAAAACCTCTTCCCTTTTTGTCACTTCACTTTCAAAAATGTTTTCTAGGATCCTATCTAAAGAAGCTTGCCAGCAGGTACTATGCTGTTTCTCTTCCAAAATTTTACCTCCTTTCTTGGAGGAACAATAGGAGGGTGGCACAGACTGCATGACTGTTGGATTTTGGGGTTTGCAGCTGGCATTTTCTTCTACTTTTTCAGCAGTTATTTTCCATGTAAGGAAGAAATCTTTTATTTTACTCACAGAGAGAAAACAAGCAAGCAAACGAAAAGAAATGCAATTAAAAACCTAGAAAGACAAACAAAACAAAATCCAAAGGCATTAGTAGAGTCATAAAGCAAGAAGAGCAAAGAACTTTAAAACAATAAAAGTTACACTTTTACAGCAAATGGCTCTTTGGCTGCAATAGAAAAGGATGAAATCATAAAGGTGAAATTCACTACATCTACCTTAAGCTGTCCAGTCTTTGGCATCAGCCATGAGAAGCACCCTGTGCGTTTCCAGCACTTGTCTTTGTTGCAATGATTCCCTTTTAGGAAAGGCTCATAATTCCACGGTGAGCATAGGGTCAGCCTAAATACTTGAGTGTGCAATAAAGAAGTCATCATTAGATAACTGAACTAAATTTTGACTTGAATAAAACCATATGAATGACATATGAAATCTTTTACCTTTCTTTCAATAATTAAAATATGTGGGTCCTAGGGTCCACCAGGTGTTACTGGACAGTCCGTACTGTCCAAGTTTTGTCTTGAATAAAATACTTGTCTCACCCTGTTTTGGCTGGTCTTCAAAGGCTAAGCCCAAGTGTTGTACTAAGTATTATGAACCTTGCTTTCTCCATCTGTGTTTCTCTTACGACACAGTAACTTAAAAGCTGCTCCCAAGGGAAAAAGAAGTCTTCTTAGCAGACCTGTTATGGGGAGCCAATGTCAAGGCTTCTTTCAGCTTTTCCTCTAACAGCTCCAGTGCCAGCCAAGGTTTGTCAAACAGCTTGCTCTTACCAAGAGCTGGCCTTGAGTACAACCAGTACTCTTGGGATGGGGGCAGTGTGCTCCAGGCCCTGGCTCAGGTATTGCCTTTTGCCCTAAGGTGAAGTAACCTAGGAATGGTGGCATCAATAGTGGTCTCTAATCCTTTTGCCCTTCTTCCTCAACAACAGCCTGTTGGGAATGGTTGTTGGTGCATGTTTGCTCCTCAGCCTTTCCCACACTTTGTTTGGGACCTGTGCTAGTTGCAACAGGTCAAAGCATTGGTGGGACAGGAGACTGCTCAAAGCAATACAATTTACTCCTCCTGTCCACATCATTAAACATAGAGGAATGAACTTTCAGTGGTCTCACCTACTGTGTCGTACTTGGACAGGGTGGAGTGAGGAAGGACCAGGCTGTGGCTCTGAGATTGAACTATTTTACTTCTTTGGCATTTTTAATCTGACACTGCACCTTGGTCGGTCAGGAGAGATATAATTTATGTGTTAGCAGGGTTCTGGTCATGTTAAAACATTCATTAGTATTTTAGATGAAGTTTTGCCCCATTTCTGTGGCCAGCCTGATGTCACAATTTGGAACTGTCTTTTCAGAAGCTTCGTGGTTGAAAATACTGAAACAGCAGCAATTATGTCTTAAATAAGTGATGTTAGCACTTGAATGCTCATCCAAATATGAGAACTTCAATAAAAATTTCTGTATTCGATTTCAAACAACCCAAAATAAGGTCCAAAGATGATTGGTAGACTCAAAGATTGTAATAGCAACGGTCTAAGGAGTCTTTATAGCATTGTCAGTTCTGTGTATCATGATAAGTGTGCATGGCAAGAATAAGAAATATCTAGGCTAAGATGGTAAATATAAAAAGTCTGTGAAAAAAATAATCTACTTGCTGATTTCCTGTCAAAGGAGGTAGATGGGCTTATGCCAGGCAACTCAAAAGCGTTCCCAGAGATGTCTCTCTGAGATACCACACATTGACTCTGAAGACAGGGAGCAGCATAATAAACATGACTTCAAAATCCATAATGCAGACGTAGTGAGCTCAGGCACAAGAATCAATCCTATTGATTTTAGTGCGTGTGGGAAAGAAAGGGCTGGAAATGGTGGTCAATGCCTTTAGAGTGTATCATTCAGGGTCAAGGTCTCACTCTTTAGCCTAAGGCTATCTTGCTATACTGATCGAGTGGAAACGCTGAAAAATTTTGTTCAGTCTTCACCCGGACTGCTGAACATGCATAAAAGCATGTCGATCAAAATGACTGATAGCCCAACTCAGGTGCCAAGAGACTTCTTCTCCTGACAAGTCGTGTTGTGACACTTGAGATGAGGTCTCAGTTTAGCAGCACAAGTGATTTTGTGTCTCTGTGCTGTGAATACATTTATACAGCAGCAAAAGTCTTTGTTGGGATGAGAATAATCATTGAACCTGCTCTTCCAGTCTCGTAGGTGTCCACCACTCTGCAAAAAGGCTATTGCCTACAAAAATTGAGATTTTGCTTTGTAGGCGATCAGTAAAGATTTTGGCAGCGGTGGGAGATATCAAAATCAAAGATACAGAAACCAGTTCTTTATACTCAGACTCCTGGGGTGTATTTTCCTTTATGTAAGACAAAATGAGTGATAAAATGCTCAGCAAGGGATTTTATGGGTTAAGTTGCCTGGAGTTGAGTGTCTAGATGGAGGTGTCTAATGTTGTTTGAAATGTCTTATATGTAGGTGTCCATCCTGGCCCTCAAATGTGGCTTTCAAGGAATTTTAAGGCCTTTCAAAGGTCTGGCCTCATATCTACCAGACCCCTGTGGACACCTTTAACAACCTTGTCTCAATTTGTTCTAGGTGCCTTTGTTTGAGCAAAGTGCTTAAACCCACATCTCTATTGATTAATGGCAGTTTAGGCAGTTCACATGTGGGGTCTACAAAAGGGTGTCATAATCTGTGACTTGGACTCCAGCTATCTCCTACGCTCAATCCACAAGCATCGTGAAATATGTTAACAATGATGCTTCTTTTTTAAAGAATTGAAAGAAAGGTTGGAGTCATTGCATAGGTATGAAAAATTGGTACAGAGCCTGTGTACTTGGATTCAAATACTTCCTGGAACATCAGATTTACTGGGTCTGCCTGTACACACAGACCACAATCCCTCACTCTTTTGTGCACAAATATACTTGTGCTCTGAAACACTCTGGGCAGGATATTACAACTTCAAACTCTCAACTTCTAAGTGTCCCAGCCAGCGTTCCCTGACAAGATCTTTTATCTTCTCCTGGATGCCTGTATTAGGAGGAGTTAAATTGCTGTCTGAAAATGTTAGTAATGCTCTATTGATTATACAGGGAATTTAGAAAAGCAAATCTGAATAAATGCTTTGCTTTTAGATATGTGAGTCAGGGGATGGGTCTTTGGGTCTGAGAACAAAAACTTCTTATGGTTGTCTGAAAGGGTAATTTACAATTTTTGGAGAATTTCAGGACTCAGTATCTCAATCTGGCAAACTATTGAGTTCTGCTTCTGTTCATTATAATTTTTTTTTTTTTTTAAATTCTCAAAGAGGAGGTACAGTCAGTCTTCCAGATATTTCTTTTTTTCTAATACTCCTCTTATCTACAAATGCCACATGCAGTGGTAAAGCACTTCAGAATATTTTTATTTGCCATGAGTAGAAAGAAGATCAGGTAAATGAATTCAGAACTGGAGATGTCCAACTGTTATTGGATAAGGGGCTTGCCTCATGGAAATAGCAATCCACATTTAACATATCTTTAATAATCCAGTTGCCTTATCAAATGCCATCCTTATCTTCGAAAATATTGCAAGTGAGATGATGATCTGAAGTTGGACTTGCTTGTCATTAGGATGGAATCACTGTAGTGTCAGTGGCAATTTCTGCTGGTGTTTTCCTGGGTATGTAAACATCCAATAATATACACAGTGCTCAGAAAGAGAATGTAATTAGTATTTAATTATTAGAACTTACAGCAAGTTATTAAACATGACTCTGTTTCCACATCTGAGGCATTTAAGGTTCAACTTTTACTAGAAATGGAGAAATACTAATTGTTTCTAAAAGTTACTGTCTGCTCAAACTAATATCTTCAGAGTGAGTCATTCTAGCATATTTAGCCCATAAAATATCAGCATGAAAACAGCTCCTGAAAATACATTTATATTACAGGAAATAAAGTTTTGCGTTTAAACTCACAATGAACCTAAGATATGTCTTATAAAAACAGTTCAGTTGATGATAACACAATCTTTCACTGAAGAAGATGGAAGATTACTTGTAAAATTTATTTACTTTCCCATTAATTATGGGGATTTTTCTTTCGCTAAATGAACCATTTCTACTCTGGGGAGCCAGATTTCCATATAATTTTTCAAGCACATCTGATCCAGTTGAGGGAATAAGATAGCAAAGCACAGAAAAGACAAAATCTGTTTCTTAGCACTGGCCTTTGAGTTGCCAGTGGCTAGTTACCCACCTTCTTACTGTGTCCTGACACAATGCAGTGTTTACTAGCTATTGTCTTATTTCAGCTCTTATTTCTGTATCCTTACAAAAATAACTACCCTTCTGCTGCCAATTTGGAATCAGCTTGGTATTCCTCATCACCTGGTCATGCCTCATTGTATTGTTCACTGCTGGATTGGCAGCTGGAGGGAAGCGTGGAAGAAACATGTCACCTTCAAACTTTGGTAATACACCCTTCTACAGTCAAAGCAGCTTTTTTTCTCCCTTTGTAGTCACCGGAGAGAAATGAGAGATGGTGGTCTGATCATCCTATATTAGAGGTCTGCCTGATGAAGAGACACACCACTCTCTGGAAAGCATTATTTATAATGATTTGACCTCTATTGGTTGTAAAGGGAGACCAGGGAGACTATTTTAGTGAACACCCACACTGTAGATGTTATATATAGCCAGGTATATCTAAGTTTGTTTAGTTCACTGCTCTAGCTCCTAAATCTCCTCAAAATTATTGCAGTATTTTTTTCCCAGCGCTTAGTCTGCCTTGTCTGCAGAGGAGAGAAGGAACAGTCATATTTTATGCTTTGTTGTGAAACAAACAAAATATAAATAAAGTCATGAAACTGCAGCTGGAGTTCATCCAAAATGAAACACTCAGCTTAAAATGGAATGTTAAAAAGGCACCATTTAACCCTTTTTTTTTTTTAATAGATGTATTTCTAAACAAATAATGACTTTAAAACCAAAGAGAATTGTTTTGCTCTCAAAATGTCAAAGTAAAATATTTGACTTTTAACAACTGTTTCATGTTTCCTTCACTTTTTTTTTTTGACAGTTAGGGAAATTGTCTGAATCTCCTCCCTCTTCTCCCAACTACATTTTTCAGTCATTTTACTCTCTGCCAGAGAAAATCTTGCCCATTTCTAACTGTAACACAAATAAGATAAAAGAGAATGTCTGTAGCCCATCAACATGACAGAGATAATACTCAGTAACAAGAGCCCTAAAATATTTCTTAGGATTTTTATCAGATCTGAAAAATCCTTTGCCTATTTTGAGCTAACAAATTGGTACCAGACAGTGATTCAGTCTGTATTGCTGTCTTGCTTTCTCCGTTGGCCAAATTCCTCATCTGTTTGCTGGGAATGAGGAGTTAGGTCAGCCTGCAAATTGGACATGCTGCTGGATACGTCTAGAAATGTTCATCCTTCTCTACATTGCCCAATAAGTTTCCACATTACAGAAAACAGCTGAAGCTAAAGAAGGCAAAATAGAGAATCAAAGCCACGCTGACAGAAACAGCATGCAGATGCAGATTCCTAGGTCTGGGAGAACAAAAGTTTAAATGCACACTGACTGAAACTGGGTGAGGTAATGAGGACGAGTTGGATGGTTAACAAGACTGATAGTGGTAAACATCCCATGCTGTCCTCAATCAGAAGTTGCAGTGCATAGAGGCAAAAGTAAGCAGCCTTTTAAGAGAAGGGGGTTTCCATACAACACCACTAGAAACACTGTGGTCCCAAACTGCAAAGAAAACATAATGGAAGCATCCTAAGTACTTCTACAGTACCTTCTGTGTGTTTAATTATCTATTTAATTATTCAATACCTGTATAGGGAAATCCCCACCCTCTCTTCCTAGAGGTTGCATGAAGGCAAAAATAATGTTTTAGCTCTAAAAGATGTGTCATTCACTCAAATACCAGCAACTACAGTGACTATAATCAATGAGTAGAGAAGAACTGTACGCTGAAAATAATTAAAAGCCAAGAGACATGAAATGTTAGCGAGCTGCAACGGTCCCTGTTTGGTGTTTTGCTTCAGAACACAAGCTCTTGGAACACGTTTTCTGGAGACATTTATGGATAAAAGGATCGGGAAACTGGAAAATGTAACAAAACTCCTAACTTGGAAGGAAGTAAAGGAAGGAAATGCAGCAGGCTGCGTACAGGAATGCTACCCAGTACTCAATATTTTATATACAAAATAACGTGGGACGAGATGTGCTTGAAAATACAGGGGTGAAATAGATGACATGGGTTGATGTCTTTTCTTTCTGATCCTTTATTCTCCTTGCCTCCAATTTTACACAGCTGAATTAGGATCCCTGTGAGCCTTCTATCAGCATGGTCAGGCGTCTCCAGAGCTCCTCTTCTGGAGGTTTTCTTACCCTTAGATTTGTTAGCAGGTCTAGTTCTCTGAGTGCTCCTTAACCTCCTTCAATCAAGAAGAGATGATTCAGAAAAGACCAGCGTTTCGCTCTGCTTACTCTTGCTCAAGCGGATTAGGGAACAGTCACATGCAGAGCTCCTCTGGCAGGTTTGAGGAAACAACAGGGTCACGGCAGTGGCAAACACTGCTGTCAGGGTGGCTGTTTGCAAACTGCAAATCTGTTTCCAACTAGAGAAACTGTGGTTCAGGTTGCCCTGCCCCTCGTTTCAAACACGAGATCGAATTATCTTAAAACAAAGAACGTTTGAAGCATTTATAGGTCATAAGCAGCAGAATCAGAGTGCCTAAACAAGACAGACCTGCAGCGTTGTCACAGGAAAAAAAAAAGGGGGGGGAAATGTCAGTGGAAAAAATAAAAGCTCATAAAAGTAAAAGCTTAGGACTACCACTTCTGCAGATGGACCAGCATCCTTTAAAATTAGTGGAGAATTTGGCTGCAGGTTTTCAATAACCATAACAGAACGGCAAAGTATTGCTGCTCTGAGAATTTAGGCTGATGCCCCATTCTCGGTGTCTACAGCCCTGTGACAATATGGTTCAGGACTAATAAATGTCCTTCACTAGTAAAATCATGCTTAAATACACCATTAAATGTTCTGCTAAGAGAGGACTCTTAAAAGTCCTCATTTCAATGGGACTTAAGGTTGTCAGAAGATTAGGCATTTACTTTCCCAACCACATGCTTATCCACTGGTTACAGCCCACGGAATTCCAAGAAGATCTGGAATATCTTAAAAGGTACTTGAAAAACAGCCAAGCTGAAAACCAAAAAACCCACCACTTTTACAACTTGATCTGAATTCCGATCTTTTTCTTAGAAGTAGTTATTGCCTTTTCTTTTTTAACTGCTACACTGCCAGGTGTTTTTTGCCATATCCCCCTTACTCTGTCCTTCACGCAAAGAATTACCAGTGAATGCAAGGATGTTTTGGTTTTGTTTTTTTTTTTAACATTTCTTGCTGCACTGAAGCTCCAAGTATTTTAAAAAGGTCTTTCTACAGAAGCAATGCCCTTCCCAATCAGTCAGAAGGGTATGAACTAGGGCCTTATCCCTGAAGTGCAAGTGAATAAAAACTTTTTAGGGCGATATGGCAAAAAAACTGTAAAAACTATGGGGGGTTGGACTAGATGATCTCCAGAGAGCCCTTCCAACCCCATATGATTCTATATGATTCTATTCTGTGCATGGCTATGTGATTAACAAGACATAAGGAGAAAATATTTGATGAATAGGAATATGATGAGTGGCATCTCTATTGTTACACCTGTGCTTAGGTGAACTTCTGATGTAGTTTAAAAGCACTGTCCTTCTATAAAGGAATTTTTCTCTTAGAGCGATTAATACTGTCTTTGAAGACAAATTATCTTCCGGTCTGGGTTTTAAAAGGAAGGCTGTATTATGCCTAGATGGATAAATGGTCTCACTGAAAACAGCAACTGTTCTTTTAATGGTACTTATGAGAAAATGTGAACTCTTGTCCCTTACTTAGACTAAACACTGGGGCAAATTTTCTTCAGAATGGTTGAGTGTTTCAAGTTTTCCATTTCTTATCCTCATCTTTACATCTTGCAGTGGCAAAATTGAATTCAGGTTAAAGAGGTTCCCCAGGGGCTTGGCCAGGGGGTTCTAATAGTGGAGAAACCTACTATTAGGATGCTGAGTGCCCTACTTTTCTGTTTCTTAAAGAAGATTCACCTTTCAGCAGCCTGATGCCTTTCCCACTAGAGCAATGCCAACTCCATGAGAACATCGGTGTTACCTTTCACCCAGTTGCCATCTATACCCTCAAATAGCCAACCTGAGCTAAGTTGAGCTTCATTCTCAGGCTGGATAGTCCATAAGGAAGAAGGCAGAAATTTGAATGCTGATGACTTATAAGCTATTGGGCAAATTTCAGTGAAGTGTACTCAACATATTCATTAGCCACTATGTGCTCCTGCAATTCCTCCCTGGGATTCCTACCTCTTCATGGCTCTCAAGTCCCTATAGTTGGTATAACTTGTCTTCTTCATATTTCAGCTCGTGCTCTATCTACAAATGGTTCTTCTGCACCATATGTAGAATATGTAGAATTTTAATTATGCCTCTAATTAAGTTTTTTAAGACAAAATCTTGTCTAGGAAAGCATGTGGCCCGTCCATAGCAAACTGGTTGAAGATTGTTATACAATAGGTGGTGGTTCTGTGGTGTAACAGGAGTGAAGCCTATCTGAGAGCACAAGCTCAACATGACAAGTGCAAGGGAACTTAAACCTATCCAGAGGTGTTGTATGCTACTTAAAAGCATATAGGTACAGAATGATGTAGTGGATGAAGAATTGCAGGCTTGGGAGAGCTGATTTCTATCTTTGGTTGTTCTGACAGTCCACAGGATGAACTTGTGCAAATCATTTCACCCCTACGTTCTGTTTTAAACATCCTGATAAAATGAATACAAAAGGGTATACTATTATTATCATTGTCCTTTTGCTAGTCTGTCTTTCCAGACTGAGCACCCTTTTCAGGTGAATAAGCAAAATTTAATAAAGCATGTTTTTTCCATCTTTAAGCCTTAAAAAGCTATTTCAATTGCAATTAAAGAGAGGCAATACAACAGTTCTGGCTAGAAGCAATAATCGACACAAAAACCATGAAAATTTAAAATCATCTCTGCTTGTCTAGATTTACTGGAGCTGCACATGCACTTCAAGAGGGAGAAAGAGGATCTGTGTTGCAACACATCAGTCACTGACCCTCTCCTTGCTACAAGCAGTTGCACTTAATGAAGGTTTAATGACCCATTCATCTCTATTCATCCAAGAGGATTACATGTTACTCTATACAGTTATATTATCTATGTAGTTATTTAAAAGCAGGATGCTGCCTTTATGCACTGTCATTCCCACACCTCTCATTTTTCTTCTGTTTCAGCCCAAGGAAGGAGTATCAAGTGGGAAGAGAGAACTGAATCATCTCTTTGAGGAAAGATTCTGTGTGTAGGAGGTATCTCCTGCCCACCTGAACTACACCTGAGCTCATTATTGTAATATTAATTTCTCTTTCCTGAAGGTCTACTATATTCAATAGAGTCCAAGATGAAAATGCTCTCACCCTAAAGCAGATGTCTGAAGCAGGGCAGATGACTCACATTTTAAAATACCTATGTCTCTCCAGTGACAAGGAAGCTTGCATAAGGTTATTTGCTTAAACAATAGACATGTAAATTTAGGTGAAATTAAGTCTAAAGGGCAGCCTCTGAAATATTCAGCTGCTTTTTCTTCCCAGGGCAGCCCCATGTAGAGGAGACGCATGTGTCTGGTGTATTACAAGGCCTGTTATCTGCTGTAAATGATGTGAAATGTCATGGCACAACAGTGAGATCATAATAAAACCACAATAAATAAGCAGGGGAACATGAATTGTATCTCATGCGTCGTTATTTCTTGAGAAAGGTGTATTGTTGGTGGTTTTCCCATCTCAGTATCTTCTGTGGTAGAAATCTGAAGAGTCTGTTCAACTGTTCTTGTCTCCTGAACAACCAGCAACCCTGTCCTGAGTCGGTTGCGAGGCACTCAGAAATTCTGCATGTGTGCCCAGTACATGACACACTACAGTACACCTTGTCCTTGATAGTAATGAAAAATACTTGCCAATTTAAAGATGGAAGGAGTATAATTACATTCTACATCCTAGAAGAGGGAATAAGAAGTACAACATGTGAACCAGGTTGTTGGCAGCTGGACTCCACAGTTATGCACAGATAAACATAGGTGTAACTGGTGGCAGGACTGGGACTTTGCCTAGAATAAGATACAGAAAATTAATGTCATGTTCTGGGGTATAAATATGAATATGAATACAATATTATCAAGATGTAGTTACAGAGAAATGTGATAAACCTTGATGGTCCCTGTAGAAGATGGGAATTTGTGTAAATTTTATGGTAAAAATACTTTACACGCTTATAGTATCTTTTTGTTGATTTCCTGAGGGCAAAATACCAGAAAGAACTATTGAAAGGGAAGTGTCTGTGACCTTTTAAATTCATTCAGAGAGGCTGTTCCATGCACAAAGAGACATCTAAAAGAAAGAGCAACAAAGACCAAGGTAAAACGTGATAGAAAAAAAGAGTACGGGCAGAATTGTCAACAATTAGTTGCAGTTATAAACTTCCTTTGAAGACCCATAATTGAAGAGACGTAAGGATGAGATTCTATACACGTCTGCGAGACAGACAACTCTCATTGGACTGTTTCTTGGATGTCCTTATTGTGATCAGAGAGAAAAAGGAGCTTGAAGAGCAAAGTTCATGTTGCAGAAAGGTAGATGGCCAATGTACATTAACTGGGTTGCATGTTAGTGATAAGGCTATAAGGGGAACTCGGTGTGACTAGTTCAGCTGTAAATGCCATCACTGAAGATATCTGAAGTCAATTATGATTAATCCTGCCTTTTGCCATTTATCTGAAGCAAAATAGCAAAAATATTTGAGAACTAGAGGAGCACCGACGTGTGTAAATGCCTTCTTTAACCCTTAGGAAACTGATCCCATTTCTTCAAATTTAAATATAAATCCATTTTAATAATTAAGCACAGAAATTAAATCTTCTTCTGAAGTGAATCCCTCTGCCCACATTTCATTATGACGGCTGTCCTTGATCTGCTTAGATTATTTATGCTTGTGGTGAATAGCAAAACAAGATGAGTAGCTCTACAGGGAGGCATCAGATTGGCTTTAATTCTATTAAACATCACATCTAATGACTATCTGTGCGGAAGCCCTGTGAGATGTGGGAGGAATGAACAAGCAAATTCCTGACTCCTGATCAATAAAGTGCAACTTCTGAAATCATGATGCAGCATCAGTTAAATAGTATCTTCAAGTCTTCGTTTTACTGAGATTCCATTCCACCTTCTCCTCATCCAGCCTTCTGTATGACAGACTGCTGCGGTTCCTACTAGGTACATAGGACTGAAATGACTTTGCGCTAACTGGGGAAGGTTTGAGTATTCTTCCCTGTTTGCAAATGAAAAAACTTCTTTCTGTGCTGGCCAAGTCTGGTTATGGTACCTGTGCAAGCTAGAAAACAGTTTTGGAATGTATCTCCCTTTTGCCCTTGACTATTGTGTTGATGATGAAGCACGTCTCCAGTACTTCCAAAATCACCTGGCATGGGAGTGGTGGTAGTGGCAGCTGCAATGTGCCTCTGTGCCAGGCATGAGAGGATAAATTCAGCTTTGTGTACTATTTTTCCTTCATTGAAAGTTGTTTCCCATGTTCTGCAGAGAAAAGTAGTAATAAAACAAACAAACAAAAAAAGCCTTTGGTAGAAGCAGCTCATGGGCCATCTGTTAGACAGTTGGAAATAGGGTCAACCTGGTGGCTGTGCAGCCACATGCTACATGTTTTGTGCAGCAGACTGCACAATTCCCTTTAATGAATCAACGTTTAAGTGCCAAAGAAGTTTTGATGTATGGCATTGAAAGGAAATATGGAAATTCTACCAGATTTCCCCTTCCCTCTAACAACATCTAAAACTTTCTGAGGAAAACCACTCTGAATTAATTTCAATTCCTAATAGAGGATTAGTAGCCATTATCTTCTAGTTAAAACACCATTAAAAAAAATCCCCAGAATCATAAAGCAGTGTGTATATATAATGTTATGCAACTAAAATTCTATGCATGCACACACAATGATTGTGATTTTGTGCAAAAGGAACACCTCTAGCCAGCAACAGGCTTTATCTTACCATGGCTCGGCTGCTAAAGAGCTAACATACACTTTGCTCTATAAAGTTTGCATAAGTCATCAGGGCTATTATAGAACACCAACAAGATAAATAGCTACTCTGTTGAACTCTTGGAAAATGATGAAATTATCAAGTTAAAGTCTATAGAGATCTCCTTGTCAGCATTTCAAACAAATTAGCAGTATTTTAACATCCGGAGTGCAGATGGAGTGTAATTAGTAGCTAACACATTACCTGTAAGTGGAAATGACTGTGACAGAATGCTGTGAGGAAAGCCTGTGGATCTGAATATTTAAAATTAATCTTTTATACCAAAATTAAAGCATGCAACTTATAGTCAGCAAAAAACAACATGCTAAAATGTTTGGTTTCTAAAGAATTCCATCAGAAAATGATAGGTACAGTGTGACAGTCTGTGTTAGCAAAGACAATTTTTAATTAATTCATTTATTTATTTGTTTTTAAGGTAGGTAAGGGGGCAAATATGTTACATGGTTATATATGGAGAGAGGACATGAATGTGGACATCCACCATGAAACACGAGGTAGAACATAGTCCAGAAGAACAGGAAAGTCCCCATGGTCCCAGATGTTTGAAAGCTTTTAAGAGATCTGTGTTTTCACCAAATAGAAAATATCTTCTTCCTTTGTCCACTCAGGTTTCTGAAATGATCTCCTGTGTAACTATTTATTGTCCACTTAGGTTTCTTGAGCAGTTTCCCTGAGGTCTCCAATCCACTATACACACATAAGTAACACTTTGGGGTAGGGATTATTCATATCACCTAACTTTACTCTCATTTCACACTTGAGTTAGGAGAATAATCCTCCTTGACACGTTCTACCCCATTAGCAGTACAGGTTCTGTGAGCTGCATTCCAGAGATCATCTTCTCCTACCCTTTAGTACAGAAAACACCTATAAAGTGATCCAGTGCTGCTCCCCACCCAAAAGGATCAAATAAGCACCATTAATTTAAATCATTCCTATCTACAAATAGCTATGTGACTGTTTGCTATGCTGTGTGAATTTATTGTCATGATAACAGCAAACGCTGTAAACTATATATCTTTCTTATTCATATCTGAAAATATTAGCTGGAATACACAGTTTAGTAGCTATAGCAACACTGATAAATTTAAAACGAATGGTACTTATTTGGTTAGTACAAAAAGGTCAAGGACTGAATATTGTGGAGCACAAACAGGAAGAGCCAATTTGGAGGATTAACTACTAGCTGATGCTAAAATAGGTTCTGGAGCTGATGGTGTTAACATCCCCCATCCTGATAGCATTCATCCCTGGACACAAGGGAACCAGGAGAGACTGAAAAGAAAAAACATTTCTCTTTTGAGTAGCAACCAGGAGGTGCAAAATTTCCAATTTCAGTGAAATGTCCAATTTCTTCTTTTATTTCTCTCAACCTCTGAATGATTTTATTTTTCTTAAAATCAGCCTGATGACCTTAAAACTGTTCCAGAAATGGGTTAATAGTCTATGGTAATGACTAATTTGTCTTTACACATGGACAAATATTGACAGAGAACATACACATAGGAACTTGCTACGACCCATTCTATGCCTCCACCCTAATCGTTATTATATGTGGTAGGCCTTTTATCAGAGCATTAAATACCCTAATATTGCCTCATGCTGAGCAAACAGTGACTGAAAACCCAAGAAAACATGTCTGAATGGTTTCAGTTTGGATATTACCTGGTTATTCTGAAGTCACTCCCATCAGTATCTAAACTGGCTTTAAATGAAAAAAAAGCTAAGGGGAAGTGGGTTAGGGAGCCTAGAGCAGAATAACTAGGAAAGACTGCAGGTATCTGTGGTTTTTCCTAGTTATTGACCAGGTCAGGAACAACTTGCCATGAGTAGTATCTGTCTATGCGTAGGAGAATTGCTGAGGGAGCTGAATAGGAGCAGGAGTGGTCTGAGTTTCAGGAGAGCTTCAGCTGAAGCAACAGGACAAAGGGATAAAGCCCTGAGACAGTTAGACTGTGCCAGGGTTTGGCATAATTATAAACCAAAAGGAACAAGGTACTGCCAACTAGCAAACAAATGTAGGATAGGAATGCAACCAGTGCTTCACCTGGGCTCAGCCTCAGCAGAAAAGTTTTTCGTCAAGCAGAAACTAGCCAGGATGAGTGAGGGTGTTCATACAGAAATGCAGACTAACATGGGCACTGCAAAGAGTTTCTCTATCACTTTCTACAGAAAATACCTGACAGATGATTGAGTACAGTATGGGCAAGGAAGTCAACCTCTTCTCCAGACTCATTGGGCAAGAAGCATGTCTCACAAGTGATTTAATGATTTCCCAGAATATTTTGGTAGTTTATGTAGGTGTTGTGAAAATCTGGAGATCCTCTTATCTACAGTGGGAGAGAATAGGTGAGGGTGTGCTCAGCTCCTTTCTAGGGAAGGCATGATTAATGCAACTGAGGCTTTTTTAATTTTATTTATTTTTTTTTTTATTGTAGGGTCTGCAATATGGGTCTCCTCTCTATGTTTTACTGCATCTCATTATTCCTCCTAGTGGCAGCCTAAGAAGAGCTGAGCAATAACTCCAGCTGTTTTCCACTACCTTCACAGCATACATACTTTGTATTGCCACATGTGCCCCCGAGGTAAAAAAGCAGCTTGTAACTCTCTGACAGAGAGTTACAAATCAGATTTTTTCCTCTACTCCCAAACACACACATACTGGATCATGTGATGGGTGTAGAAATCTGACATGCCAGATAGCGTGACAGATAACATATGCTAATATCATCTCTCATTTCCCAGCCTCAGGAAGTGCTGGAACGTTTCTTTGAATTGCTGTTATCTCTTGTGCTTGACTATTTCAAACAGTGTGTGTATGTAGCACAATCTTTTTGCAGATTATCAAATCAAAAAGATCATGGAAATAATTTAGTTTCCTTCTCTACATGGCTTATGCCATTGGTGTTTTCTAAACGAATTCCTGTTCTATTAGTACTTATTTGTGAGGGGGGAAATCCCAAATCAATGAAGAAAAAAAATCCCCTTTTGTATGCCTGAAGTCCCCCACATCCCGACTCTTCCAATTGGTATCTAGGTTCACCTCGTGGAAAAAAGGCAACTTCATCCAAAAAGGTGGACTTCTATCCTGTTGCTGCTTTAACCTTGACATCCTTGTTAGTTACAGACTTCCCCCATCCCTCACCCCCCACCCCTTACTTATTCTGATAAAATAACTGCCCATAAATATATTCTTTTGCATGATGAAGAGAGAAGAGGGACTGTTGATTTGACAAACATTTGCTTTTTAATGAATATACTAAAGAAACAATCATATAGAAAGACTTTTTGTTTTTTAACTACTCTTGGAGGTCCAGTTTTTACTCATTCATTAAAAGCCAAGAACCTTTCATTGATTTTGGTGGATTTTAAATATATCCCATTCTTGTTATTTTAAATGAGTTGATGTGAATGCCTTGGGATCTCTGTGCCAACACTGAAAAGCTGTCTTAGGAGTACACAAAGAAATTCTGAAGCACTACCTTAGCAGTGAAATAATGAGAAAAATGTCTTTTCTTTTGTTACTGTTGAAGAGGTTTATTTATTTAAGGTATTTTATAATAAAGATTTACGTTCCATTATGAAATAGCAGTCTCTGAATTAACACAAATATACTTGGTCATCCAAAATAAAAGGTCACCTTCCGTTACTGTGAAATTTCTCAGGTGTTGGTAGAAAGGATTTACTAGGTATTATTTGGACAGACATGAATATCATCTAGCAAAAGAAAAGCAGAGAAAATCAACCACAGAATGGCTTGATAAGAGCTCCATTCATGTTTAGTTTGCTAAGAAATATATCATCAGCTTTCCTCTACCTGGTTCAACACATTTGCCACATACACAAAGACTTCCCAATTCGGTTTGTGCAGAGGCAGCTTGAGTTCATTACATGGTTTCTCTCATCTCAAGTAGGCATTTGAAACACGGCAAGTGAAGCACAACGTAAAAATGTTTGGTTGGTTTTTTTTAAACAAAAGACATTTTGTTCATTGCCTTAACCATAACAACAAGGTAGGTGGTGGACTAATTCAGAGGGGCATGCCCATGCTGTATGGACATATGGAGGACTCATTTTCTTAAAATAGGCATTGTGCTCCATTTGAGATAATCTAGTATATCCCTCTGGGCCCCGACTTGCATGTCCAGAGGCTCTGGGTCTCCTGTAGGTCCTGTGCCTTCCCTGTCAGCCCCATATAAATGTTGAATTTATCCATGGGGAATCTCAGTCACACTTAGCTAGCTATTATAGGCAACTGAATAACAACTTTAGAATGAATCAAGATTAATTCTGTGACTAATCCAGAAAATTTTAATAGAGTTACTTCTTAAACCCTGAGGCGTAGGTCAAAATGGTTTGCACCTCCTCTCTGAGTGGCCCTGTATGCATCGATGGGCATTCATCTTTTGAGGCTTTTGATCCAACCATCCCACTTAAATTTCCACAGTGAAGTCTCTTGTCTTTACTATAATGTGGTCCTCATCCCAATGCTCACCATGACTTTATCCCCACCTTGAAGGAACTGGGTTTCTCTATGTTCCTCCATCATTACTGAGCTAAACAACCTCTTGATTGCAGTCCTGGGGTGTGGGAGGAGAATAATGCTTTGCAGCCAGAGAGTAGAATTCTCAGGCACAAAGACATTCTGTGCTGACACTCTGCTTAACTAAAGAAGCCTTAACCTTGATGTAGAATTCATGTTTTCTCAAGATCTCTTCACCCTGTAAGATTGGTATTGAATGGTGTCCCTTCAAATGAGATACAAAATAATTTGCAAGCCTTTTATTTATTTATTTATTTATTTATTTATTTATTTAGTGTGAAGAGGGCAGAGCTCCAAGTGTAATGTGCTCCCTGCTACTTATGCTATGAAATTCAGTTTCAGTGACTCTGTTCAGCTGATTCTGTCAGTGTCAGGAAGCATTAATGCTTTTCAACCTTCTGAAGACGGGAGAGAATGATCTCAGACCATGCAGTCCTCTCCCACCTCTCACCAGATTCCTTCTGATATCACATCTACAGTATGTTCTGAGTTTCAGGATTGGGGGTTTGAGGTGGTGTTTTGGGGTTTTTTTTGCAGAACATACAGCTTGTTTAGAACAGACACTTATCAGAACATAACTGAAATTCTAATTTTTAAATTAATGCTTAATAGTCTTCTGATTTTGAATATTCCTTTAATATGCTAGTTTTCCTCTAGCTTCCCCAAGTAACTCCTGGTTGAAGAAGAAGAATGGTGCTAGGAGCAGCAGGAATTCAGTGGAGATGCACTTACTCCCTGCTGAAAAAAAAGATGTGAATCTGCATTCCCCTGCTAGTAGCTGAAATTGATTTGCCAATTGCAGATATGAACCCTTCAAAAGGGGCATTTTGACATTTTGAACTGCTGCAGGAAAGAGAAGTGGTGCTTGAGACCCTATTAGTGCCTCCCACAGCATCATCTACTTCTTTGCTCATTCATTGTACAAGGCAAGCACCCTTCAGGAGGCACCTTAGGTATATTCTGTCCTTTGCGTGAGATCTTTCAGAAATTTCTATGACAGGTATTTTTGATATCTCCATAGAAGCTGAGCTTCGAAGCATGTAGTTTATCATTATTCTTAAATCAATTCTTCATTATTAATACTTTATTACTGAACATACACTATGACAATCCTGAATAGTTCTGAAATACATGTATACTTCCAGCTCATTTTTGATTCGTTAAAACTTCTACTTCCCAGTTTCCTGGGGCGATGAGATCTGCTATCTATTTCATTATGGTATAACAAAATATTCCAGCCTTTCAAAATCTCACTGGAAGGCGAGGCACTGATGATTAAACTGTCTGATTGTATGAAAAATGCAAGTGGGAGCCAAGTTTGCATCACTGTTTTATGGCAAAGGCAACTTCAGTTGACCAAATGATGAGTGGATACTTGCTCATTTAAAGTGGGGCAGTGAGCAAAGGTGGCTAAGTATAACACTAGCTGCCTCACTCCATTAGAGTACTGCTGACTGCTGAGACTGGTATGCCTTCTCTTGAACAAACAGTGCTGAGGAGGACTTTTGACCTTCTGGTCTGCTGTTATGTCTCTCACGTAACATTACTTTTGGCCTTACCTGTGCCTGATTGTTTTTTTCTTCTTGACAGATGGCCTGATAGAGCCCTTAATTCTTAACAGCAAAGGAGCAATATATATTCTTGCATCTTTGCTCTTTTTAAAAAAAATATTTTACAGTACCTCAGAGTGCCAACAGTATTATTGTAAAATTGGTTTTAATGGTACCCCTGAAATCCCATGAATTGAATTGCATTGAAGAAGAATATAAGTGATGTTTTATCATGATGATAAAGAGTCTCTCCCAGATTAAGCAGTCTGCTTCACTACTATGCTCCTGAAATTTCATTCATTTCTGACTCTGCTGCAGTTTAATAAGCTATTTCTATCTGTTATTTAATTCTTCTAAGATCCTCTCAGTCTTTCCATTTTGACATTTAATGTTAATGAATTTTCTGGTGGGATTTGAGTATCATTTTGTTCACATTTTAGGATTAGGGTTTTAAAAGCTTAAACACCAGCTACATGTCATTGTCCATTTTCCTCCATGTCCGCCAATAATCCAGCAGAAAGCTTCGTCTCCTTTTATACGGCCCACATTGTCACACTGACCAGATTGGCAGCTGAGAACTGCTAATCTAATTCTGATTTGGATCTATCCCGTCTACAAGGGAGAAGACTGGGGAAGACAATGCACAGAGATGATAATGCTTGCCTTGTATCATGTTTCAGTCCATTTCCACTGGAACCTAACAAGTTTTTGGGAAGTACATGTCAGGAATTCTAGTACCATGCTAGCTGTGCCTCTGAAACTTCATGGCTGACCACCTCACATTCACAGTGATCAGGCTCAGTGATCTGGTTCAGAACAGTAGTCTGCATCCAGGCACCTCTTCTGCTCTGTCCTTACCCCTGTGTGACACTACTGAATTCAATCTCATGGTGAACCTCGTCTCTGATTTTCCATTGGTGCATTTCTACAACACAGTTCCCCCTTGAACTGCTCTGTGGCTTGGTTAGCTAACGGTTTTAAACCACACGGAATGTGCTGCAATCTTTGTGGATTCTGTTAAAATGAGAACGCGTCTACTATTGATTGCATCTAGCAGGATGGGTACTCAAGAATCACAAGAGGTAAAGCTCTTATCTAGTACTAGAACACATTGTACCGTCTATTAGTGCAGTTAAAAACACTTGCCATAGCTGGCTCATTCCCTTGAACTATAACAGGAAAGCAGCCAAATCAATACATTTGACATATTTTCCATTACCACAGTAAGGTCAAAGCAATTGTCCATCCTCCTGAATTCCTGTGCTGCCAGACTGAGGCAGCAGCAAAATATGTTGAAGAGGCATGGTAGGTCTTCAGCTCAGCAAAATGATATCATCAAGAGGGCAACAGCTAGTGGTTAAAAATGAGCTAAAGAAAATAGCCAGTAAAACCCCAGCTTTGGGTGATGTGCCACAGAAATTCCGTTCTCGATTTATTTGTAATTTGTGTTTTGCTTGAGTGTCTGCATCACATTTGAATACTCTTGAGCCCCTCACACACTCTGAAGCCAATATTTTTTGGCTTCAGAAACCTTAAATAACCAACAAGTCATTTCCTTTTTCCTGGTGGAAGGCAGAAAAACAGTAATGTTATTTCTAGGGAACATAATTCCTATAAATTTACTTGAACTCTTCTTTTCAGTATATCTCAGTACAGTTTTTCTTTTTCTTTTTTTCTTTTCTTTTCTTTTCTTTTCTTTTCTTTTCTTTTCTTTTCTTTTCTTTTCTTTTCTTTTCTTTTC